>JAPDSC010075500.1:97447-173722 GCA_026290005.1 Latrodectus geometricus | reverse complement strand
CTTACATTACGTCAGTTTAAATAATATAAATTGTAGAAAATAAATAACAAAATTTCCCTCATTTATTTTTAATTTTTTAAGCAGCTTATTCTCTCTTCATGTGCCTTAAATCTTAATGTTTATTTATTGTAACTTTATGTATGAAATAAATGTAGCTTTTAGAAATTTAAGAATAACTATATACTAATTTAAACCATTGGGAATCGTGTCTTCTTTCAAAACATTTTCTTCAATTGAAGCTCGAAGCAATATTTCTAGATTTCTAGATTAAAGACACGAGAAAAGTTTTATTTTCGACTATCAGTTTCTTTTTGTTGCAAGCTCTCCAAATAGAAAGATATTTCCACTCTTATTTTTTCGTTCCAAATATGAGTCTCCAGGCATGGGAAGTACAAGTTTCTTTAAAATTAACGTTCTTTTTCGCAACTGAACATTCTTACAAATGTATTTTCTCAATATTTATAATAGATCATTATTGCATAGAGAAAACAAAATAATCTGAAAATAAGTTCTGAAGTACTCTTAGTTTTAAAATATGCTCCACCATCTCTCCTGCATGAGTTAAAACGAAACAAACTCTTTAAATAAAAATTGAAATAACCTTAATTTAAAATAGAAATAAACATTTCTATGCAAAATTTCCAATCGAAATTTTGAAACTTATTTATTTTCTCTTGACTATGATAATTTTTTCAAATTCTGATGAAAGATTTTGTGTCAAAATGAATTAAATATCATCAGAGCATATTATAGGTAAAATTCGTGTACCATTCAAATGCGTTTAATTAGGCTAAATACGAATCATCAAATATTTCAAACTCATCATCCTTAAAGCTTAATAGTCCTTCTTAAAGCTAATAGTGTATTTATTTAACAAAAGTTTGGATTTATTTTTAGCAAAGACATATATGAAACTTTGTGATATTTAAGAAAATTGTTAATTTTTGGTAATATTATTTGAATGCCATATTACTTTTTCTTACTCAAGTGATGACAACTAATACGTAACTAATACATAAATAAAACAGGTCATACAAGATACTTCAATCGATTAAACTACTGATCGATATACATTAATAATTTTCTTATATGTTATATAATTTCTTACTATGCCCGAATAAAACTCTCATCTCATTCATTAAACCGATTTAGCATTAAGTAAAATATGGATAATCAAATACTAATTTAAAGAAATTAGAGGATTTATCAGGTCTTCCACCTGATTTCAGTTTTCTACTGAATTTACTGTATTTTTCTTCATAATAATTAATATAATTCGTGTGATAGATTATTCTAAGGAGGACAATTATTCTATTTGTTTTTTAATTTCAAAAGCAGAATTTTCTTATAAAGTATATGGCTGATTCAAATATGTAAATTATATTTCTTTCAAAAATTATTATTTTTAAGAATTCATTAATATTTAAAATTAAATTGTCATTAAGGCGTGAGCAATTGGGTACATCAAACTAGTTAAAAAAATTAATTTTGATAATTATTTTGATATTTCTAGCAAAATTACGTTGCAAACACTAAAGCAAAGAAAATTCCATTGTTGTTTAGTAACTAATTTTGAAATATCTTAAAATATTGCAGTAAATTCTTACATCAAGATTTAAATTCCAAAATTGATATTTAAATAAAACATGTTCCTTTTTTTAGAAATGCATGAAACTATTTCTATGTATATATGATATGAATATAATATTCTTACCGATTATTAGTAATTTATAATATTAAAAATTAAATTTGTATAAAAAAGGAAAATAGTATACACAACTGCATTATAACATGATTCGATAGTTATAAAATAATTTCAAAATGGAATAATTTATTTCACGTTGTAATACTAGATTGTATTAAATCATTTTATACAATTCAAGTTAAAACTAATTAAAATAAAAAACACTTTCAAATACTTGGATTGTATTATGTCATTCTAATTAGAATATTTTTGAACTAAGCTAAATTATATAATTACACTTAATTTCGGATGTTATTAAAATTGTATACATACAGGAATTAAGTCTTATCAATACATTTGTATTTATTGTATTACTTGTATTTATTGCGTTTATTGTATTATTTTTCATACTTTATTGTATTAATACACTTGAATTAGCTATTGATGATTCATGACATTAATGCATACAAATATAATGTTAAGGAACCATTGTAATTAAATATGTATTTGGTCGTAAACATAGCGATGAGCAGGAGCATTGGTATCGGATTGAAATTGGATAATGCATTGCCTATTACGAAAAGAATTTTACTTATAACTTAAAAGGAAATTTATATCAATTAATTTAAAACACAATTTAAACACGTAAATAATTTACATGTTTAAATTGTGCATTATATGAAAATAATCACATATTCTTTTTTTCAAGAAGCATTTAAATTATTACACCTGAAATAATTGATAAAAAAATTACCAGAGTAATAAAACTCTTTTCACATGGCTTGCGGCAGAACCGTGCTTTTATGACAAGAAAAGCCTTGGTTTGAAAGCATAAACTGATTAATAATGATCAATAAAGGATGTATTTACTATCTTTCATACGCATTTATCGGAATATGGGATTCAAAGTTACCCAGATTATATTCCTTTTGACAAAATATACTCATTTGTCTATACTATGCAAATAAAAACTCCTCTGGTTGGTCCCAAACTTTCTCCTCGAAGAAATTTTTACTAAGAAACTCAATAAAAATTCCATTCGAAATGTAGCACGTTTTGGTTATTTAAAATCTCTATAATTTTTCTGACAGTTAAGTATTCGGCCTCAAAACAAATGTAATTTTTTGTGACATGTGATCTATCAAACTTCAGGTTATCAATTAATGAATAATAATAAAACACATCGTAAACTAGAAACTGATAGATAATTCTCTATTAAAGGTCTGTTATAATTTATAAATTACAAGTTATCTATTTTTTGTAATGACGCATGATTTAATTTGTTCAATAAATAAGTAAATTAACTTTGCAAATGTTATCGTTGTTTCTTATTTCAAATTTTTATTAAAAAACTGTTTATTTAAGAATGACTTTTATTAGGATTATCTTAAAATTGAATATTAAAAGAGCAATTTTTATCCACAATATTCATCAAAATATATTCTTAATTCTTATGTTATTATATGTGTATAAGTACTCATGTGTAATTAAAATGCAACTGCATTACAAAAATTTCTATATACCTGCTATGTCAAATGAGAATATTTTTCTTATCAATATATGTAAATTAATAAATAAAATACAATATATATATATGTATATATATATATATTGTTTTTAAAGATTTTATAGGCATAATATGCACATTAATTATTCATTGGAGATTTATTAATAAGTAAAATAATTAAAACAAATTTATATTTCTAGGAAATTTTAAGAAATAATCTTAAAACATTTCATCCCGTAAAATTTCACTGTTTGCTTATTTTAGGTCTAAATCATGAGATAATTAATAGGTTAAATCAGTTACCTTCAAATCTAAATGCGAAAACTTTTTAATCACTAATATTGCTAAATACTATGCGATAAAAATAACTCTTAAAAGTACAGTAAAATAACGATACATATTTGAGAAGTATTTATTATATGCTTAAAACATATGTCGATTAATCTTAAACATATTATAATGAACAAAATAAATACATTTATTCTGCTTTCACTCGTTGTGTAAAGTAAATAAACTGGGGAAAAAATTGTGAAAAATATAATACATTTGTTTAATGTTTACGGCAGCTCTACTCGGGAGTAAAAAAAGTATTTCCCGACTGCTTAATTACCCGACAATAATCTGTTAGAACAAATTTAAGTGGAAGTAACGTTATTTAAGACCTTTTGTGTCTTTAGCAGATCTAAAATATTTTTTGGAAGTTTGTTTACCCAGTTAGACTTTACTATTCAAGAAGACAAATTTATTTTTAAAAAAGTCGTAATTAAATATTTATCTTACTTATCTTTACAGAGCTGTGTCCGAGATAATATTCAAATTAATCTCCAAAGAAATGAACACACAGCAAACAAAAAGTAAACTATCATTTATTAAAATAGCGTTTTAATACAACATGTATTTTTCTTTGAATTTTTTATTTTATAAAATATTGCTTATATACAAAATAATACTTAAAAAATGCATGTTATGTCAATGATTTACGTAACAAAACAATTAACTTCACTTTCTAAATTGCATTAAATTTTATTATAAAAGCTGTAAATAATATACAATTGTACACATTCAGAATTTGCAAGTTTTATAACAAGATATACATATGATATAAATAATCACAATTTACGTGAATAAGCAAATTAGAATAAATTTTATTGTATTATATATTAATGAGAATAAATGTTTTCGCTCTATTAAAAATTTGAAACCGAAAAAATATATTTTTTGTTTTATATATAATGAGTAAATAAAAAATACTTCCGTTTTATGTTCCAAAAATTATTTTGAAATATATAGATGATGTACATCTTATTTTAAATAGACATAACGTGTTTTCCGATTTTTTTTAAATGTATTTCAAAAATATATTCTAATAATATCAAATAATAATTAATATCACTAAAAATATTTAACATTATTTAAAAATTACAAAGAAAATATTAAAATGTAAAGATACTTCATTAAGTTTTATTATAAAAATATCATATAACGTTTGCATATATTTTCACAGTTAAAAAAAGACTAATATCTCCCAACATAATCTCCTAAGCGCGACTGTTATCTAGAGTTTCAAAAGATATATAAAAAATATTTTCAATCATTTATTCAAATGCCCCAACACAGAGAAATTTGGCCACATTTATAATTTAAATACTAAATATAACTAAGCATATCGAATAGCAGATGCTTCTAATACGATGTATATTGAGTGATTTTAAATCCTTTTAGTAATTAAGAGGGGTGATAATACACATCCAAACGATCAATAATTTCATAGGAACGTAGTGTCGTATTCCACTTTGAGAGGTAGAAAAGACGAATTTTGGAATTTCTACTTGAACTTTTAACAGTGTTGAGAAAGTAAAAATGAACAATATCAAAAGTTACACAATCAGATTTATTCATCAGTGAAAACTCATAGCAATTGCTGAAAAATGCCGACCACACGTGCCGTTGTATAATTAACTCCAGCAAAGAAACGACTAAGCTTACCTCTTGAAGGCGTTCTGGTTGTGTTTATTTCGCCTGCGATAATAAAAATTCTCGCCACGAGATCTTCAGCTGAATTTCCAAGCATCTTACATACTAAACACTATATTTTCACCTAGAAGAAAAAATGCATTTAGATTCGGTGAACAAGGATGCCAAGCCGCAGGTCACTCGCATCCAAACAAACGATATGTAGCATTCAAGGAGCTATGGCCCAGTATTGAAAACTTTCGTGAGGCTCAATCGTGCATAAACTACATGTCTTTCTATATGGTGAAGGAGCATCTTGTTATAAACTGTAAATCACTTGTCCCAAGACGATACCGTATATTGCAAGAAAGATGCAAGAATACCAGGTAAGACAAAAGCAAAGAGTACTGAACATTCTGGGGACCCAATAAGATTCGAATCATTCACCTCGTGTTCTGCAGGCAAACCGTTGCTCTCGGTCATTAAGACCCCATGTTCTTAATTGATGAACTTCTATTTTCGGCCATTTAGAGTAGAATGCGAGATAATGCTTCATAGTAATCATTATTCCTCTAAATAAGCACTATCAATCCGTTTGATTTGTTAAAACAATTTATAATCACCCAGAAGATACAAAACAATCAAGTTTTATTTGCTTTAAACAACATTAGTGCCATTTATTATGCCATTCATATTAATTCTCTTTATTTTTGAAGCATTAACCAATATTAATTTAAGCCATTCATTTAGCTTTAAGAACTAGAAACATTCACAATGATCAAGATAAAACTGTCAAATATTTAAATGTCATACTCAACAAGCTTTAGTTACTTAAATCATTAATAACTTTAGAAATATTTGCAACCCAGTAGTTTTTTTACTGCCTTGAACAATATTATGATGAATTAAAGTCACCTGAATTTATAAGAGTTTTAATTTACAAAAATACGTGGAATAATTAAATACATGATAAAATTGTGAACACAAAATACAAATGTATCTAAGATTTTTAAGTTAAATTTATTATTAGATATTGTAAGTTCTTCCATTACATCTATGAATTCAAATTATTTATTAAAATTTAATGATGTTTTATAAGGTTATCAATTATTTCCAAATTTATTTTTATCTATATAATAACTTTTCTAAAATAAAAGGTTTATAAATCTACTTTATTTGGTTCAATTCATAATTGCTTTTATTAATTTATGTTAAACTGCATACACATTCATCATTTGCCAAGCATAAACCTTTCGTAATTTCACATATAGATATAATATTGCAAAAAGAAATATTTGATTAATTTTTAACAAACTTTTAATTTAAATTGCTTTATATGAAAAACTACTAATAAATAATGCTAATTTTTTATAATTCATTTTATAAAGACAACGTCATATACAATAATTACATAGTGATTTGCTTTTATTTTGTATAAAAAAATAAAGTAAAAAAGTCAGTTAATGAGAAGATTTGTGCAAAAATCAACAACGCTATGTTTAAGTATAAGTATTTAATTTCAAAACATATATTTTAATTTTTCACAACTGAATTATGTTTTTAAATTCAATTGTACATAATTGGCAAGTGTAGTTAAGTCTCATATTCCTTAAAGTTTAAGAATATTGAAACTTTCAACATACTGTTAATAAGAAATTAGGAAAGAAATTTAAATAATTATTAATTTAGGCAATAATTTTTCTAGTTTTTACTTTATTGGTCATTAGATCAAGGATTATTAATATGTTTGTTCTTTCTGCTGTATTAAGCTCCTGAAAACACCAAGAATTTAACTGCTTAATAACTTTAAGCAGAAAAGATCATAAATTAAAAAAATAATACTTATTTTAGTTTACATTTTATAAATTTTTCTAGAGATTTAAATATTATAAATAATATATTTTTCGTAAACTTTTGTGCTACAAAAAAGGATTTTTTGTGGTCAAAAGATATTTTAAACTCTGAATAAAACATACGGGCAAAAAATATATGATATTTTGGTGCAAATATATTTTTTCTAACCAGATATGCAAAAATTATTTATATATTTCACATAAACCGTACATCAAATAAATTTATTGTGAACAAAAGAAAATAAATACATCGATTGTATTTTGTATTTAATATCATTTCAGGAGTATACTTTATTAAAAAATGTATACAATTTTAAAATATAGGCTACGTTTTTAAAAGCCTATTTTATTTGATTAAATAGCAAGTAAATTCATTACTTTTTAGAATTTTTTCTACTTTAATATACATTATAAAATAAACATATTAATTGGTTTTTCAAAGGGAAACTAAAAATAAATGATCGTTTTTTCTAAACAAATGAACTGTAGGATTAAGATTAAAAATTCTCAGGTATTTTTAATAAATTTCATCTTTGTTTCGAAATAAATGCTCTTAATGGAATGTTCAATCCATTTAAATTATATGTAATAAATAAAATATTCTCGAATAAAACAGTACAGCAGATAAATAGGTTAAAATATAAAAATTTTGTCTTTTATTCAGAATATTCAAGATCATTTAAATTACTCTCTAATATCTGAAAAGTATGAAGAATAAAAATGTTTTTGCTGACCCTTCTCTCATAATTTATCTTCCAAATCATGAAAAAATGAAACCTCCAGAATCGAAATATCTTATAAAATAAGCTTCTTAATTTCTATAATATTTCAAAAATGAATTTTAATGCTTTTCAGGTAGTTTTTATGTCAAAACAGTAATTTTAAGAAATTTCATTACTCTTTATGAATTCATTACTCTTTACTTTAAGAAATTTCATTACTCTTTATGATTAGTTTTTTGAAAATATCAAATATCACTGGCCTATTTGTACTTTCAGCATATTACATTTTCAATATATCTTATGTATTTCTAAAATTAATTGATATAATTTTGATATTACTTGAAAGAATATTTGGCTAATTATATTCTATACGTTATCAAAAATACTTTTTTAATCACTATAATCTTTGATTTCTTAATATCCATGATTAGTTTGTAAATGTGTAAAACTAATAAATACATAAACTTTGTAGTTGTAGTAACAAGTTTGATAAATTTAATTTCATAGATATTTTTATGTCGTTTTATTGAAACAGGACTAAATATTATAAAGAGACCATTACTTAACATAACATGATTAAAATATTTGTTTTTCTTATAAACCTTCACAATTTAAACATATCTTATTTATATATATTTTGATTATTAATCTCGTTACCATATACTTTATTTACTTTTATCAATTACATAAATCATTTTGCTAAATAATACATTTTTCCCTAAATATTTTAAATGATTTTCCTTATTTTTCACTGAGGAAGTATTTTGAATTTTGTATTAACAGATAATACATCGAATAAGATAAGTTTTTCCAAGTATCTAGGAACAGGAAACTTTTTTTAAAAAACTTTAAAGTAAGTTTTAATGCAGAAACGTTTACGTATATATTTAAAATCTAATTAAAACATTTTAAATTTCATAAAATAAACTTGATTCATTTTAAGTAAGCTTTTACTTATTTTGACAAAATATATCACACACACAAATTTAGTTTCACTTTATCAAAGAAACGTGGGGGTATACAATATGAAAAATTCATTCAATATTAAAGACCATTTTCATTTGCTAATTTCTGAGTTTTGATAAGCAAGAAGGTACTTATTATTAGCAATATATAAAAGAAATTTTATTTACTTTAAACAGCACATAACATAATAAGTAAGTTAAAACATTTCAGTTGTAGCAAAATCATTTAATTTTTTCCTTATATATTTAGGGTGGCATAAGATTTTAACTAATTATTTCCAAGAGTTATTTTTATCCAATTTCAATAAATTTTTATTTAATGTTTCTAATACGTTGTTAAAACTGTTAGATAAAACATTTGAGTAACAATAATTTTAGAATAAAAGTGAATAATATATTATCCAAATTTCTTTCATTTTTAAATCTTATTCAAACCAAAAAAACATGTGATTAATTTCGGTGTATTAATCGCTACACAAGATAAGGATTCATATATTTTTCAAAATTATCATTTATTTATAACTTAATAAAGAAGCTTTGAGTAAATTAAGGAAATTAAAACAATAATATGTTAATAGTTATCAATTTATTTATTTCAGTGAGGTTACATAAGCCATAAAGTTATTGTAATTCGCTCAAAAAAATTTATTAAACTATTCAAAAAAATTTTTTTTGAAAAGAAATTAATAAAGTACATTGACATAAATATATTTAAATAAAGCAATATCAAAATTATTATTTACAAAATAATATGATTAATAAAGCGTAAATATAAATCTTAAAATTATCTTAAAAATCTAAATCAAAATAAATCTTTAAAAAGTAATCATAAATAAAATCATTTTATTTGATTGCTTAACTAAGATAAACAGCTTTTTTGATTTTCATTTTTTTTATTTATTATTTTCTTTGATAACTAAGCAAAGATAAATATCTTTTTTAATTGCCCAGGTAAAATTTTATTCTTTGAAGTATGCACGCCTTAATTATTATACATTAACTTTAGATAAATATATTCCATAATGTAAGAATTCAGATTCTTTTTAATGAATTAAATACAGAATGTTTAAGTTATGTTGCAATTCATATTTAATTGACAATATTTTAACAATTATGATGAATAAGAAATTGTTTTAACTTGGTTAACAACGAGTGCAATTAAAGTTTTAGTTCATAAGTCAAATTATTTGGCAATCAGGTAATGAGAAAGAGTAATATTCGAAGCTATATGTAGGCTGTCACAAATGACTGAGAAGTTTTAACTTAAAGATGTCTGCAGTTCTTATAGTATTTCTAGAAAATCATTACTGTACAAAATTTTGAAATATTAAATTTATTTTTTAAATAATTTTAAAATTTATTTAAAAACTATATATTTAATATTGTTGAGACAATGGAGGACTTAAAATTCAATATGTATCTTAAAATTCATTTTAGGAAAAGTAGCTTATAATTATAACATAAAATATTAATATTTGTTCGAAACAAATGAATAACGTATATAAAAGTGAAATTAATATATTATATCAAAAACATTTATCAAGTTAAGTTTTAATGTATAATGATGCTTTGTTAGAAATAATATAAAATGTTACAAATGTTTTCAAAAATCATTTACATACAAAATTTACAGCTTATCGAATAAAATCTTAATTTTTATTCTATGGATCATTTTTAACTGAATAAATTTATTTTAAAATATTATCTAAGTTTATTCTTTTATACATAATAATCATTTTATAAATAAATTAACGAAATTAATTTAAAACAAAATAATGTCATATCTATGACTTAAAAAAATATTACAGCAACTGATTTAAATATTGGAGCCTGTATAGAAGAGACCAAATCTCCAAATTTATTGAAGCCTTTAACCTTATTATTTTTCCTGCGTTTTAAAAACATTTAAATTGTATGAATATAAATATCTCATTAATAAGCATTTTCCTCAGATGTTAATGTCGTAAACTCACGAAAATCTAGTGCTCTTAACAACGTAATAATATTCCTGAATGATGTTCTCATTTTATTAAAATGATGTCAAAAACATGTGAGCAAATCATCTGTTTTTAGTCCCACCTTTCCTTTCCACCCTAATTATAGTCCTACCTTCACAATAAACAAATTTCATTCGTTTTAAGCAAATGGAAAATGAGATTGAAAAACACTTCATAAAATCACACATAATTCAATAGCTTTATTCATTAGGTATGAGTCTTACAAGTTAGATAGTATCACCTTTTTATGAAGTCACTATCGAAGAAAATAGTTGTGGTAAAATTAATTATTTCCGAAGAAAACAGTATTAAAGTTATGGTGAAGATTATTGGAACAAATCAAATATTTATATACTGCTGGGTTTTAAAATTTATTTTTCTATAGAAGTTATCAAATCATTGAAATGTTTAGTATGCATTCAAATTTATTTTTTTCTTTATATGCTCCATTTAATAATTTCAAACTAGGATGCACCAAGAAAAGAATCCTTGGAAAAATTTGATGATAACGGTAATAACCAATTAAAAATTACGCATAGGTAACAGCAAGTTAATTAAGCAAAATGTACGTGCTCAATTCTGATAAAGTTAATTATTTAATAATAAAATCCTAACAGATTCTTTTCAGTTTGCTTTTAATGTTGACAACTTTGTAAGTATTACACACTTTACATTATTAGCTAATTTTAATACATTTCTTAAATACTGCTTAACTCATTCATTTTTTCTAATAAGATTTTTAGCTAAATTTATTATATTTATTTTCATGAAATTTTGGAACTCCTCGTCTCTAAAATATTGCTTAAAAATGATCTAGCGTATTTGTCAAAATAAAATTATTCCTTAAGTATAAAATGTCCAGTTTATATATTACATTCATTTTTTACACGTTAATATCATTTGTGGAAAGAGAAAATTAATTGAATTTTGTATTTACAACATACAAATGATTTTATTTGCAAAATACGAAAAATATAATATAAATAAATTTGATTTAAAATTCAAAAACAAA
Organism: Latrodectus geometricus; assembly: GCA_026290005.1. Taxonomy (NCBI): domain Eukaryota; kingdom Metazoa; phylum Arthropoda; class Arachnida; order Araneae; family Theridiidae; genus Latrodectus; species Latrodectus geometricus. The sequence continues at coordinate 162,029 of JAPDSC010075500.1, read as the reverse complement.
ATTGGAATTTGGATTTGTTGACTGAACATCTGGAAATTAAACTACTGATGGAACTAGAATATTTATTTTCTTTCCAGAAGTAAGACAATTAATTTTAGACAAACGTTAAAGCAACTAATAGCATAAAGTTATTTAATAAGTTTATTTTAAATATTCTAAAATTGAAAATATTTTTTTGCATAGTAAATTATATTAGCAGGTTTTGTAATTAAAATCATTTCTGTACCTGATAAATTTTAAACTCTTAATGGAAACTTTCATTTTTTTTTATCATTTCTTGAAAATTAGGCTTTAAAATAAAATATAGAAATTTGCAATGGTATTTCAGCATTAGAAAAATTTTATCGTCATTTGTTCCAAAACATATACCCAAAAATAATTTTATTTTATGTAATAATAACTTCATTACATGTAAATATAATAAATTATGTTTATTATATAAAAAATGCAAAAGAAAGTGTAATTATTGCGCAATAAGGTATGAAAATACTTATGTAATTATTCTTGTATAGATAATAAATATTTTAGTTCCATTTAAAAACTGTATGTGTTAGGGGTTTTTTTTATTTAAAAGGCACTTAATGCAATGTTTTTCAATTAATTTTAATCCACTTATTTTCCAAAAAGTGGTGATTACAAATTTAGTAATTTGTTTATTATTTTCCTGTCAATGATTTTAATATAATTTCTGCTTACATGATTTTCCGTAAGTTATTATAAGTTGGAAAAAAAATTGAAACTATGTTTAAAATAACTGAATTGTTGTGTAATACTTATTTAAAGATATTAAATTTACATGTCTACCCTCTTTTTGTAAACAATTATCCATTGCATAATCAGAACTTTCTGTGAAATTCTAGCAATTAAGCATTATATATTTTTAATGAAATAAACTAAATTCAAGTTTATTAGTTTTTATCAAAATTTTGTTGATTGTGATAATTAGTTGTTTTTAACCAATTAAATATTGATTTTTAAGAGAGAAATCTTAACTTAAAAGCATTTAATTTTTAACTTTCTGTTTTAAAATTTTTTTTCGGGTATAAAAGCAGGGTTTTTCATTTGGAATAAAAGCATTAAGTATAAAAGTTTATAAAAAATCCGGAATTATCTCGGTATTTTCAAACATATTTTCCAAATTTTAATTCTATATACATAGCATATGAATAAATATGATATAAAAGAATACAAAGTTAACTCAATTTTTGTTAATATTTATTTTAAAAATATTCCTTTTAGTCTAAAATAAAAAGATTTGCAATAAAAAGAGTGCTTGCTATTTTGCAGCTTTCTAATCTGGTTCGTAAAATCTGCATCAGAATAAAACAATATATCTTTTGCAAATTTTAACCAATATCTACAATCTTTCCTGTATTATATCATAACTAGTACCACTTATTAAAATTGAAGCTACTTTTTTAAACATAATTTTTTCTGTTACGATTACAGAAGTTACTCGAAAATTATTTTTTTAATAAATGTAAATTTTCTCTAAAATCTGTTCTAAATAATCTGTAAGAAATTTTAATACTCTTTCCATTGTTCTTAATACTCATCATCATTCATTGTGTAAATTTTTTATATTTTTCCTGTTAGGATAATTTCATTCAATGAATAATTATGCTACTACTTGATTTTTTTATATTCATAGTTTTATTTAATGAAAAAATCTGCCTGATGAAGAAAGCCTTAAGCATATTGGAAACTCTGTGGGAAAATTTCATTAAGATTCGCTTGTTTCATTCTTGTGAAAGAGATATTTTGTAGACTGTGTGTTTGCTATACTTATATTAATATTGTACATAAATTTTCCTCCCAAATCAAACTTTAGCTTGGGTTTTGTTGTTTAAATGTGCCTTCAAATTCCCCACTCTTTTTTAGTTTTTATTATTTGCCTCTTTATGGTATAAATACAGTTTGGGGTGATAAAATTGCTATTTGTTTGTTTAATAAATTATGAAGGTAAAATTGGAATTCTCGTCATTAACTGGTATATTGTCGTATATATTATACATTCAAAATTAATAAACAAGCATTCTCATTTTGTTATAAACACGTTATCTTTTATAAATTTGAACTGAAACCATAGATTTTCAGGGACAGAAATTTTACATTGATAGATAAGTATATGCTATTTCTGTAAATATCGTTATCAGATTAAAAAGTAAAATCTCTGATTCTAATAGGAATATTGGAAAAAGAATACAATAGGGAACAAAACTAAAATTCTTGACAAGTTTAATTTAGTAAGTATTTTGATTCAAAATTGCAAGCATCCATATCGAAAGAAAATTATAAATTATAGATATATGAATATAAATATATCTTATATGTGTTTAAAGTCACAACATACATAGAAATAAGAAGAAATTTTTATTCCATCGGCTTTGACACAAATTATTTATTATTTTACTCAAGTTTAGCAAATAAATGTTTTCATAATTCATTGAACTTTTAAAAATTAAGTATATTTTTCTTAACTTTTGCTTAATGAATTCAATAATAATATTTTTAAATAAATACTACATTGTGCTTTAAAGAAAGTTATTACAGTAGACTCTTCTTTACATGAACCTCTAATTTAAAACACTTGCGATTTTACGATTTAGGGGCTTATCTCTAAAATCATCTAATAGACTCAAACATAATTTTAATTCCCATTTAAAAACAAATATTTTGAAAAATCTATTTTTTATTAACTAATTTTTACACCTTTTTAATTTTCGCTTATTTTTTGTTCTTGCCTTTTACAATTTTTTTTTTATTTTAAGGTGGAAAAACTTGGAACAACATTTTCATCGAAGAATCATAAATCCTTTGAAATGTGAATAACAACTGCACAGCTGATATTGAGATCCAGGATATTTTTAAATATCTTATTCGGAATTTCCCGTATCTAATTTAACTTCGGTCATAGAGCCTACACATCATAACATAATCAATAACTATATTAAAAAAAATCAATAATACAATATAATCATGCAAATATCCTGAAATAGTTTTACAAGGGATGATCATGGCTTTGAATCACCTGAAAAAATTTATATACTAGGTGTAATATACTTGTCAATCTATGGAATAATGATGTTACATGATAAACGATACATAGATCCTTTATGAATGCAAGTATTTTTAGCACCGTAAATGAAGAAAGCTAAGAACATGTGAATCGAATAAAAATATGTTACTCATTAATAAAACTCGACAAAGAATCACGCTGTTATCTCAGAACCTCTTGATTTGGACTATATAAGAATTATTGGTTAATTAAATGATTGAGAAAATGAATAAGAATGAAAAATAACTTTCAGATATCAAACAGATAGAAAACAAAATTGTGCTGAAATCATTTAAAAAAAGGAGGAGAATGGATTAAAAGGTTATGGAACGTTTTGAAGAAAAACAACAGTAAACTCTTCGTTATTACAATCAAAATGGTACAATGTAGTTCTATGAATGTGATTTTGAAAAAGATAAAATAATTTATATGCTTGATTATTCGTCAATAAAATTAAAGTAAGAATTGTTTTTAAATATGATTTTTATTTAGCATATCTTTCGAACATAGTGTATATTTTTCTAATAACAATTTCTTATCAAGAGAGAACATTTTGGTAAAAAAAATACTATTTTTAAGATCTGACATTTAGTTTTCTATTCCATGAGTTATTTCAATGGTTTCTGCGAGTTCGTAAAAATGATCATCAACTGCATAATTTTCTATAAAAAGGAAAAATAGCTTAAAATGATAAAAAAAAATATTGGAGTTTGTTCAGAATTATAAAAATTGTAAAAATATCCATTTCTCAGTAAACACTGATTGGTGTCCACATTTCTAATTGTAAAATAATTTTGAAAATAAAATGAATTACTTTAAATTTTAAAATGAAACTAAAATTATAAATATGAAATATACTAGAGTTTGATTAAAATTTTTAAAGCAAGTATTGTTGGAATTTAGGAATTGAATCAAACCCTATAGGAACCCGCAGTCTTGTTCAATTATTTTTTTAAGATATACAGACAATATTTTATAGATCTTATCGACATTTTTATTATTTTTACAAAATGTGAAGAAAAGTTAGAATGTATATATTTTAAAGAATATTAATAACAAACACAACTATTAGACTTATTTCTTAACGTACAATAATTTTTATCTCAAGCATGTAAGAAAGTGTAAATAATTCAACAAAATTGATCTCATCTTAATATGTCATCAGAGCATTTTAAATTTTTTTACCAATGCACTTTTGATTTTATATTCAATGTATTTTATAATCTTCTTACAGAAAATGATTATGGAAAACGAGATGAAATACATAAAGAAAAATAAGGCATCCTTTTTACCAATAAGAAACTTAAATTGAGAAAAGTTTCAAATGGAAAAAATTGAAAAATAAAACAAATGAATGAATGAAAAATTGTCTCTCAGAAGCAAAGATTAAAATATTGGTATATGGTATCTAAGAACAAACCGGAAAAAATTTCTTTCTTTAATATTCTACTGTTTTTAAAATAAGCTTCAAAGTTTTTTTACAAGTTTGCTAATACTCTTTTCATTAAAGAGTGATTTTTTTTATATACAAAATGTCTTTATGGAATATTTTAAAAACATTTCATAGAACAGGTTCCATCTAGATTGGATTTTTTTTGACATTATATTAAGGATTCTAGAAATAAACAGAGTTGCAAAGTATTTTTATAAATATTTATAACGTTTCAACGCTTATAATACATTTTACAATATTCATTCAATTTAAATGCACAGAGAATTATTGTGAATGCCTTTATAAGTCATATTGTACATTAATCATTGCATTTAAATTGGAAGAAATCATAATATGTTTTTAAATTTTTTTTTTTTTTTTTTGAGTAAACTAAAATGTTTTTTTTAGAATAAGTTTCTTAAAAGAATTTTTTCGCGTGATTTGAACTTAAAATGTATATAAATATTAAAATATATATTAATATAATTCTTTAATAGGAAGCTAATTGTGGCTTAAAAATTATAATACAATCTATCTACTGCCCAATATTTTTACTACATACAACAGCAATTTTGTTAGCATTTTTACCATACTTAGATTAATAATATCTTGTTATATTATAACATTCGTAAAGTGTATTTATGTATGAGTGTAATAACTTTTCATAAAGAAGTTAATATTCTAAAATAAATAATAGATGATAAGTATGAAAAATATATGTGAGTATAGGGTATCACAAAATATCAAATATAAATATATAAAAGACAAAGAACATTATTAGAAACTATAATTACTTAGAAAATATACCGCTAGCAATATATTCGTTTGTGCAATTTTTTGTAATCCTCACTAAAGTTTTTTATTATAGCCGGTGTCTGTGTGTGATAATCATTTCCCAAAGGTAAAGTTGACAAATATCTATTTCTTCAACCGACAAAATAATGAACAACCACATGCATTTGTTAGGATTATCAATAAAAATATCCAATAAGGCCTTAACCAAATCACCCTATGTACGCTCATGTTAATCAGAATTATTTAGAAAGTAGATAATTCACAATAACAGTGTTACATACTATGCAATCACGAATAACAACATCTTAACTCAAAGAAATACCTGCCCCAGTGGTTGCTGCTGCCACCGGAATGTCGTGATGGTGTAATACAACACAAAACCTGAAGCAATTAATCATCAGGAAGTTCAGTTAGTACAAGAATGTAATCCCTCACGAAGTGTAACAATTGCTTAGTAGCATTTCTATCAAAATGAAGCCAACACTTAATTTTTAAGTTCAATTGTATAATGTGAAAAAACAATTTCATCATGGGAAGTGTGGATCTTAAGCAATTTACAAGGAATCGCTGAAGAATCAATGTAAATGAGAGAACAGATATCATAATTCATGTTGTTATGTGGTATGCAGTCCAGTACTCAGCTGATTAGCTAAGTATGCAGTGTGGTAAGTTTTTTAGTCAAGCTACATATCTTTCTATTTCTACCAGATACTTGCAAGTATCTAAATCTGTCATCAAGAAGCACATCAGGAAATGTTTAATGATGAGGAGCACTATTTCATGAAAAAGGTATGTACATTAATATTTGGGGAAGGTATTTGGAAATAACAGAATTCGAAAAGGAAATCCTACTTCTAATTCATGAAATCACCTTATTTATATAATTTTGATTACTTTCTCCAGAATTCTATGACGAGAAATTGAGTACAATACAATCATAAATTCTGGAATGGACATAATAACATGATAATTCCAGCAACTAAAATCAGAGAAATGTCAGATATCGACAAAAATATCCTAGAATTCCTGTTCTGTAGATATTGTACGAGCATATATATCATTGATAGTAATTAAATATATATTCTGTGTTATTTATAAGTCTGTCATTGTAATCATTTTTTATGTAATAGAGTTTTATACACTACTGGCCATTAAAATTGCTACAACAGGAAGAAATGCAGACAATAAAATGATATTCATTGGACAAATATATTATACTAGAAATAACAAGTGATTAAATTTTCAAAACATTTGGCTGGATAGATCCTGAGATATCAGTACCAAGAACAACCACCTCTGGCAGTAATAACAGCAGTTATACGCATGGGCATTGAGTCAAACAGAGATTGGATTGCATGTACAGGTACAGATGCCCATGCACCTTCAACACGATGCCACAGTTCATCAACCGTAGTGACTGACGTTTGGTGAAGAGCCAGTCGCTCGGAAACCATTGACCAGACGTTTTCTATTGGTGAAAGATCTGGAGAACGTGCTGGCCAGGAAAACAGCCGAACATGTTCCGTATCAAGGAATACCGGAAACATGCGGTTGGGCATTATCCTGCTGAAACATAGGGTTTCGCAGGGCTCGAATAAAGTGTAGAGCCACGGGTCGTAACACACCAAAAATGTAACATGCACTGTTCAAAGCGCCGTCAATACGAATAAGAGGTGACCGAGACTTGTATCCAATGGCACCCCATACCATCACGACAGGTGATGGGCCAGTATGACGATGACGAATGCATGCTGCCAGTGTGCGTTCATCACGATGCCGCCAAACACGGATGCGACCATCATGATGCTGTACACAGAACCTGGATTCATCTGAAAAGATGACGTCTCGCCATTCGTGCGCCCAGATTTTTCGTTGATCACACCATTGAAAGCGCTCTTGTCTATGACGCAGCGTCAAGGGAAGCCGCAGCCATGGTCTCCGAGCTGAGAGTCCATGCTGCTGCAAACGTCGTCGAACTGTTCGTGCAGATACTTGTTGTCTTCCAAACGACCCCGTTTCTTGACTCAAAGCTCGTGACGTGGTTGCAGGATCCATTACGGCCATGCGGATAATATGCATGTCTTCTCGGCTGCTAGTGATAGGTGGCCGTTGAGATCCCGCATGGCGTTCCGTATTACCGTCCTGAACCCATCGATTCCATATTCTGCTAACAGTCATTGGATCTCGACCGACGCGAGCAGCAATACTGCGATAAGATAAACCGCAATCCCAGTACGCTACAATTCGACCTTTATCAAAGTCAGAAACGTGCTGGTACGCATTTCTCCTTCTTACACGAAGCATCACAACAACTTTTCACCAGGCGACAACGTTCAAATGCAATTTGTGTATGAGGAACCGGCTGAACAACTTCCTCATTTAAACACAATGTAGGTGTCGCTACTGGCGCCTGCTTTGTTTGAATGCGCAGAAAAGCTAATCATTTGCATATCACAGCACCTTCTTCCTTTCGTATAAATTTTACGTCTGTAGCATGTAGCCTTCTTGGTGTAGCAATTTTAATGGCCAGTAGTGTATTTTATTCTCTGTCGTGTCTTCATTTTGTGTTTCTTTATTACGACAAAGTAGTGTTTTCCTTCATCTCATATGAAATTATGGCTTTTAATGAAGTAGCCTACTTTTATTTTAAGTTTGTAGTTTAGTAAATGATAGAAAAATCACGAGCGTTTGATTGTTCATTTGTAATATATAAGTTTGAAAAAATAAATTTTCATTCCTGGCTACAGATCTGTCAGAGAAAAAAAGATAACTACACTTTTTATAGTTTAGTTACTTTTTATTCATTAGCTATTTTCCTTTTATAGTTTAATAATCAGTAGATAATATAAAAGGAGAAATTTAATTCATTCAAAAGAAGCATTGCAAAACCATAATAAATATGATTAAATAAATCTAATGTTAAAATGATAAATTTCATTTTTGTTTAAACGTTTAGCTTTGAAGATACACTAGTTATTGTAATGAAAAAGAAAGTATAAAATAGTTCATATTATTTCATGTCACACAGATACCCATAAAATAATAAATATATTTATTTATTAACACTTTATGACAAAATTTTTGTAACTTAATTGTGAAATAGTTTGTTAAAATACATTTAAATTATCTGTAATTTTCTGAAAATATATTTACTAAATTGTAAAACTTTAATATAATGCAAAAGTATTCTCTTTAACATTTATATGAATTTTATGATTACTGACACTTTTTATCATGGAAATATCACTTCTTAACAGATATTTAATTGCAAGTTTTTATTGGATCTATAAAGAATTGAAATTTTTAAATAGAAACCTTTAACATAATATTTAGAACTAAATAATTATCATAAAGATTTCTAAAACGTGTAAATTAATTAAGAATTAATCATTTTCATTATAATGAATAATGCTATTTAAGAATTGAAAGAGAGGAATTTGGCTTAATATCACCTTGAAATAAATGCTAGAAATTGATTTTAAGAAAATGCGCTTTAGATTCTTAAGCTCACAGACGAAGAATATTAATTTGCTTTAAACATGAAAAGGCAGATCTAAATATAAAACTTATATAACATAAAATATAAGTAATATAATGTTTATTACTCTTAAAATAATGGAAAATTTTAAAATCAATTTCACTATTGTAAGGTACACGTTTCAAATGATAAAAAGTACAAATGAATTGGGAAAACGAAACATTTATTTATAACAAGTAAGAATCAGAAGAGAGACACAAATTATTTACCTTCAGGATTAAAAAGTTCATTATTCTGGATGGATTTGAAATTTTTATCTATAAAATATTAATCTAATAATATTTCGTATTTTTAATCTTTCATTATAATGCTAATAAAATTTTCTTTCTAAAATCACAAGATTTATCATTGTACTAAAATTATTATCAAATATAAAACTCACTGTTTACGTAATTAGTAGATAAATTTTACAAAATTACAAATTTCTGTTTGCAGTATATGCATTAATTTGTTAAAAAAAACGTTCATTTTCGCTAAAAAGTGAAGAAAATCCTCAGACACTTTTATAACGCTTAAGAAATTGCTTATAAGTTTAGAGCTTAAAATAAATAATTAAAATAATATTTTTTTCACTCATTCTAAGAACACATTTAAATAGAAAATCGTCTATAATGGGATACCAACTGTTTATAAGTAATCTCCCATTGATTTCCATAGCATCACTAGGATTCTAATTTATATCAGAAATCAATTGTTTCTATGGATTTAATTGTAATTAACTCTTACTTTTTGTTTCGTTATTAGAGATTCTTCATCCAAATATAAATTAGATATTGATATAAATTTATTGTGTTCTCCTTTTGAAAGAATGTCAATATTTATGATTCAAAAATCAATTTTGCCTCTCATTTTATTAATTGTTTTAATATTTCTCCACATACATACACACACATAAGTAATATATCATATTTAATATAACAATACAAAATATGATATATTTTTTATTTTTTTACAGTAATGTATCATATTTTGTTCATTTTTTAATAATTAACTGTAAGTGATTTCACATTTTGTTAAATTATTATTTCACACTTATTATATGTTTACGGAATACCCTTATAACCTACGTATGTTAAAATAAAATTCATAATCTAGATATGCAAAGAATAAATTTATAAAAAGCCTATAATTCAATTTATTTCTATAAATTTCAAATATTTCACTTCTTTGGCCAATAAAATATGTTGCACTTGGTAATTAAATCATAATTATAGCAAAAATAGTAATTAAGTTAAATGTTTGGCAAAATTAGAGAAATATATAAAGATAGAGACCACTTATCGTGTTCAAACCCTTCACATAATCTGGAAACAGATACATAATTAATTTTTATCATTTTTTTTATCTAAGTGCACTAAATGTAGCTACTATGGGTCAAATTGAACTAAACTTCATTAGGTTAAGGAAACAATTAATACATATTTCATTTCAATAATTATACATAAATATGCAATTCATAATAATTGTTTTGTATGTTTAACAAAAAAAAAACATGTATTATACATTACATCAATTTTTTTAAGCCTTTTGAAAAGTAAAATAATTCCTAAATAACTTTTCCTTCTTTTTAAGCAATACCATTTTTCATCTTACAAAAACATTTTACAAACTTACAAAAGTCAATATCTATCATTATTTTTTTATGAATAAATTATGTTTCATTAATGAAAAATAATGATAGTTATTTATTTTTGATGTAATTAGTTTATGTTTTCTGAATTTCATTTTAAACTCTAATGATTTTGTTTTAAAAATCAATCTATATTATAAAAACACTTAATAATACATTCTAGAATATAAAGTGCAATTTATTCTTATTTTTTTATGATTTTAGTAACTTAAGTCAATGATCATATTTAATGTACATTTTATGCGTGTACAATTTGTAGGCTATAAAAATAAATTTTTATTTTATTAAATTTTGTGAAGACTATTTTATTTTATAATGTGTGAAATTTATTAAATTTTGTAAAACAACGTTTTTCAGCCTAATACAAAATATGAAATACATATCTTCTGTAAAACATTAAAATGTATAATTAATGGAGATAATGTATTTTCAGTTAATTAGTAAGTTCATTTAAAAAATTCTTTCATAAACATTCGATACATTTTTATCAATATTTCACATAGAATAATTACCCACTTCAAAAGTGTCATTAAAATTAAAAAGTGTTCTTTAATTAATTAGTGTTACACTTAATTGCTTAAATAAGATATTAAATAACATTCTGTTACATGTAAACAAAATTTCATTTCGAGGTACTTAATGAACTATAAAACAGTCATCTCTAAATTAATAAAATGATGTTTGTGTTTGTTAAATAGTAAAATGTTTGCATATTCAACTGTTTTAATTTAAGAAATAATTTTTATTTATTCTAGAATACACCTGATCCCACATAATCCGAAGAAGCTGTTTTATTCATTTAAAACATATTATCAATAAACATACGATTTTATAAATTAAATTTTTAATAACAAATGCAAATTTTAAAATATTTTTAATGTTTCAGGAGACAAGTATTTATTGAGTATTGTTGAAAATAATTATTTTTAAAATGTACAATTTATTACATTAGAATGAAGAAAATTCTCATTTTTACTTGAAATATAATTAAAAAAAATATATATTTATATTTCCTATTATAAATACATGGGAATTTACTTAAATTGGCTATAATTTATAAATTTCTATGTATTTGCAATAGGAAATATATATTAATATTTTCTTTTATAAATACATAGCAATTAACTTAAATTGGCTTTGAAATATGACTTAAAATTAATCCCCTTTTAAAAAATAACTTATTCCGAAATTCCTCACCGGAATGAAATAATATAAAATTTAACAAACAGCAGCAATGCAAATACAGTAGCTGTTATTATTTAATGATAACATTTTATAAAATTAGCTTCTTAAAAACCGATAAAATGAAAAAACTAGCTTTACTTCTCAAAATTTAATAAGCGGTTTAATTATTTTAAGAAAGAGAGAAAATAATTTTTAAGTCTATTATTTCAATTTAATGTACATTTTTATTAATTAACATAAATAATAGCATGCCATAAGCATAAATTTAACTTTAGTAATGTGATTTATGAAGAAACAATTCTGGGATAAATTTTGCATTCTCAAACAATAAATATGTGCATTCATATAAATTCTTGGACTAAGCAGAATTCTTCAGTTTGCATGACTGCTCCAGTATGATGAAAATCATATTAAGTTGCGAAACCATAAATCATTCACTAAGAAGAGGTGCATGCCAGCAGTATTATTTGCTATTTACAAAGTTAAATATTTTCTGGAATATTCACAGTTCAATTATTCTGCATTCTATTTCTAAATTTTCATTCGAATATTTTACAGGTAAATCAAATTTTTAGAATATATTGTGTAATATTTTAAGGAAAAGTGAGCCTTTGATAATTTAACAAAAGTTTAAGAAAATCCGTTGGATAAACTTAAGAAATATTTGAATTTAAGTTTTTGAATGAACTACACACACAATTGTTGTCTCAGATTCCTTTGTGCATATTTTCTAAATTAAACTAAATGAGTATTTTGCAAATAATAGTAGAATATTTACTACTAATATAGCAAAATTGAAACACAATCTTCTCTTAAAAGCTTCTTTTAATTTCTTATTTAAAAGCTATTAGCTTTTTATACACAATTTTTTTCATATAATAAGCCATAAAATCCATAACGAATTTAACTAGGATACATTCAAGTACACAAATAGTTTTTTAAAAGTAAATAAAAAAAATTTTTTGTAAAGAAAAATATTTTATTTAGGAAAATATATGTTTTCATAAAATATTTGTTTTGAAATATTTAATATGAAAAGAAAAATATTTTTAAGCTCCTTTAACTTTCTTTCAAAAATAAGAAATTTCTTTATTTTTGAAAGATAATTAACATTTTATTGAATATTGTTTTGGTATTTATGATATATGTATTTGAAAGACAAATTTATGTTGTTCTAAAAGAGATGTTAAACATTTGTTTAGATAAATACCAAAGTGACAGTTTAATTTTAATGTATATTGAAAAAGATATTTATTAATTTTTGCACACAATATTTATGATGTGTAAACGCACTTATGTACACATACACACGCACTCACTAATTTTTATATTTTTTATATATTTGTGTCTGTAATTTTACTTAACTCTGTATGTATAACAAATTTTATTGATAAATGTTTTGGAATTATTTTTAAATATAGTGAGAAGCAAAAATATCAAAACACAACTTTGTAAAACAATCTGATTTTATTTAACTATAAATTAATCTTTATACTTTGTTCTTCTTTATATTCCAAAGCTAAAAATTTAGAAAGAGGTAAAACACAAAATTTCTTGTTTAGACAGCAAATAAATTTGAGCTGTTTATATTGAAATGTAAAATAATACGTTTTGTACGAAACGTTTAATAATTTATCAATTCTTTGAATATTCATGATAATTTTAGAAATGTATATCTGAAAAAGACGTAATTTATATTAGATTTAAACTATAACTTTTATCAAATAAAATAATTTTTTTATATAGCTGGAAAAGATACTGAACAAAAACTACTTTACTTTAAGAATAATTTAAGAAAATATTCTGGTATAAACTTTAAATATTCTTAATGATAATTAAAAAATTATCATAGTTGAACACAATTGTACTAAATTTTTTCTTTTATTATATTTTTATATTTCCTGATATATAAGGCAGGATATAGGGAAGCGTTTACTTTTAAGGAACAAATATTTATTATAGAATTACTAGTTCTAAAAGAATAACGATAAATTATTCATATTTTGCAGTAGAAACTGTATGATAAGAAGCTATTCATAATATCATAGAAGCATTTAACGACCTGTATTTCCTTACACTTCTTGAAATAATAAAGTGTCGTTTTAAAAGGATGAGAGAAATGTTCTTTGATAAAAAAAATTATTTTCTTTCAAAACAATCTAAATAAAATAACATATAAAGTTACTTTAATCTTACACATTTAATATTCAATAATATTAATATCCATTAGTGATAAAGTGTGGAAAATTGTAAGGAAAAGAATAGATCTTTTGAGAACCAATGAATTTAAATAAAAAATGTCATATATGTGTAACAATGATTTTATGTTTTGCGTATAGAATGATTCTTATACATTTTATTGGAAATATTTACAGTCATAAATGTATAGAAATAAAAATTTTATTTGTTTTTAACTTACTTGCAGAGAGAGATTTGATATCAGAGATAATGTTAATTACTCTTCGAACAATGATATGAATGAATAAATATTAATATAAGTTTAGTTTTCTTAAAAAGAATATATATATATATATATTAAAATATTCTATTATTATTTAATTCCCTTTATTTCACTCAGGTTCAACTGCTTTATTTATTACCTTATAAAGATTCTTTACTTAACTAAAATTAACAAAAAGGATGATTAATCTCAAAATTAGTAAAGTAAATATCTTTTGATTTCCCTCATATATTATTATTTACATTATATTTTTTATTCAAATTTTAATTATTATTGATAACTTACAATATTTTTATATTTAAAATAAAATAATTTTATGTCTAGAAAATGAATATGTACTGAAACTACATTACAAATTTTGATTTGAAAATAAGTTGGAATGTAATAATTGTTAATTTATTGAAAAAAGTATAAATTTTAACTATGCTGATATATGAAATGAGACTGACTATATCTTAAGTATGAGATCATTTAAAGATGTTTGGTTATATAAGCTAAATTAGATGCAAAAAAAATTAATGTAAAATAATGCAATGAATTGTTGAATTAACAAAATTTAGTGAAAAATAATCTGATGTAGACCAATCACTTATTAAAATAACTATAATAAAATTTCATAAAGAAATTTGGACCTTAGGATAACATAGGTAAATTACTTTTTGTAAGCTAGTTTACAGAATTAAGTAGCATTTCCAAAATTTAGTTTCACTATTAAGAAGTTTCATTTTAAATCCCGTATATGTAAATCACACAATCATTCTGTACCAATATTAACAATTATACATATAACACATTGACAATGAGCTTATTCCATATTTACTTACTGAACATATTAGAAGGAAGTTATAAATATCTAAAATTCACAAATATAAAAAGTGACATGAGTGAGCTCTGATTCATGCATCACTCGAGAATTTATTTCGTCGAAAGGGATATCGATTTCTTAGGAAATGTGGAGACCAAAACAAAAATGAAATCAATTATTGCAAGATCAAAGGAAATACATAAACTAGTAAGTAAGCTAATGCAAATGTCAGATACAGAAAAAATATAAAAAAATCTAGAGTAATTTTAATCCATAGGAATGACAGATATCAAATGAAAAAAATGTTTCAATGCAATATTTTGGCTGCATTTATGTGACAAAATAGTGTTTTTTTAAATATATTTGGTTTTACTATACAAATATTTATGACGGGGCTCTGATCAGCAGAACAAGTGAGAAAAAAGTCTGAAATTTCTTTATCTCGATTGAATACATTTAGATATTCAATACCCCATTTCAAATGAATATCAGAATGGAAGTACCTATTTTGATAAGCTCACATCATAAAATGAATTCTTTGTTCTATAATTTTTCTCCAAAGATATATAAAATTATTCTGAATCCTCATTTCTATTCCTATCAAAAAATATCTAGTGTTTTATTCCAAAACAGATTGGAATTCATCAGACGAAATCACTTGATTCCATTCACTTTTTTATTTATTTTAACTTACCATTTATATCGGTCCTTAGATGGTTCGAAGGTAAAGTAATAGATCACATTTTCATACATGCATAGTTGATTTGTTTGTCTATTCTATGTCATTATATGTACATTAGAGTTAATTAGACAGTGATCTACTGTTGCAGGGGAATTCTAAGCCCATCAAAGATTAAGGAGAGAATCACGCTCGCGAACCGCTAAAACGTTAATATTTCGGTTGCCATCTTGGCTCTAAATGATTTGATAATGGCTTTTTTTAAAAAAAACTTGGGTAATGGCTATTATCAAATGAGAGCAGGATACAAAAATATCATTTTTAAAGTAAAAAGTTGAGTACTATATCTTAATTGATTTTTTTTTTTTTTTTTTTTTTTTTTTTGTCTTTTTAAATTTATTTTACGGTTTTGAAATTGTACTAACCGCTTCTTCAGAGGTAGCCAATGCATTTGTTTACATTTTCAAATTCAGTTCTTTCTTTAATACGACGAATCATTGATTTTTGATAAATCACATTGTGGTTATATTCTCAAACCAATTTTTCGAAATAATATTTGAATTTCACTACTTAATATGAAATAAAGACTACTGAATTTATTCATAATAAAGGCTGCTGATTTCCGCACTTACTCTCAGGCTTTTGACCTCATAAATATGAGTTTCCTGATGAAGTTTTATTCTATTTTCATTCACACTTACATGTTTAGATTATGTTTAAACATCAGTAATTAGAATAAGTGTTTGATTAATTTCATTAAACCGTATTTCTCCCTGTTATTTTCAACTGCATGTAATTGCAATCGGATCTCGATTGTATTCAAAGATTCCCTTGAACCCTATTTACGTGTCTCGGGAAAGTGATGCAGCAATGGAAAAGAAACTTATTATTTTTAAACACTTACTTTGACAGATGTGCATGCAGAAACGTAAATCCATCTGCCATTGTTGGTCCATCTGCCAGTTGCTGAGGATTGCTTCAGGTAAACATTGAACCCGGTACCTTATGCTCCAAAGAGCGCTGTTCTAACACTGGCCACTTGCGTTATTTTAAAAGAAACTACTTCTAAAAGTTAATTTCTATGATTGCTCAATTGATTTAAATAGATTATCAAAACATATACACGCATCTTTGATTTTAAATTTTGATTTTCTTAAGTACTTGCAATTTGCTTTAATAATTTGATAATTTATGGATATATTTTTCTTAATTATTAATTATTTGGAAACTATTTTATAAATTCGTTTTTTATTTTGATAAACTTTTAATAACATTAGTTATTTTAATAACATTATCAATAACATTAAAAAGATATTCTTTAAAGAATACCGTTTTAATGTTATTTGTATTGTGCAATTTGAAAATTTGTATTGTGTAATTTGAAATTTCTCTTTTTAAAGTCTTAATGTGGATAGTTTTTGTACATTCCCACCAAAGCTATTTTCTGAAGAATATTTGAACTTTAATCGTTGATTATGAATTTCTTAACTTAAATATTTCTAAAAATATCCATGAGAACTCAGCCAAGTCAATTCTAACCATAATGTTAATAGTGGTGAATTTTTAAAATTTATAGAATAAAAGTCGCTATTAATGAAAAATCCAAATTTTAATCTTTTTATGAGTGAGAATACCTTTAAAGGTTATTCTACTTTTTTGTTTTAAACTTGTTATAAAAATATCTTGATAAATTTTTACATATCTTTTTGGGGTATGGAAAAATAATAGGATGATAAATAATAGGAAAAATAAATGAATGTCCTACGTTAATTAAAATGTACAATTTTCCATAAGCTTCAGAAAACAAAAATAATTTGCCTGAATCATTGTAAAATATTTTGGGAAAGAGTTTTGACTTTTATTTATTGAATTCGTAAGAAAAATTATTTTAAATCAGTCCGAACCTTCAAAAAACTCTTTGTAATATTAGCAACTGAAGTGTGTAATCATTTTGTGTTAAAGGCATATGATATAAATAGATAAAGTGCTTTGAGTCAATAATTATAAGATTTATAAAACAATACTATCAATATAACTAAACTCATGTTGAAGCTATCATCACTAGAAACAATGATTTAAATTATAAACTAAATAATAGATTCGGTGTGCCAAACAGATGTTATTATGTCATAACAATCATTTTACACATCGATTTACTACATTAACACGAAAATTAATATTTATATAAATTTAATTTAATATTTATACAAAAACTAATATTTATATGTTCAAGAATCTAGTACTATATGGTTGAGAAACTAGAATAATTACCAAAACAGCTGAAAACTGGTTTTAGAAAAATACAAAGAACGTTGTTGGTGATATTGTGTAAACTATTGAATTGCTTTTAATTTTGAAAACTCTTTAATAAATGTAAACATCCAAATATCAAAATGTATGAGAATTATTAAACTATTTTGCAAATTAACTATTTTACAAATAAAACTAAACATTTTACAAATGTTGATCAAGATCTGTTGTATTAATCACTTGTTTATTAATCATTTGTGAAATAGGAAAAGCAAAAGTCTATAAATTAGAAAGTGTGAAAATGTGGAAAGAATTCAATTGCTTTAAATATTTCTTAAAAGAACTGAATCTATGTAAGACAAAACTAGATGATGTAGTCTAGCTTTGAAGTCGTATAGGCTGTAACGTCTCGAAAAAAGGAGAACGCAGTTACAAATGAGGTTACAAGAATTTTTTTTTTTTTTATGTTACTTCGTCATCCATCAAAAGAAGATTTAAAGTATATTTATGTTACTAAAAGCATTTTTTCTCCTATTAGTGTTTCAAGCTTTAAACTATCCAAATAAATTTTTAAAATGGAAAATAGTTATGTTAAAAATAACTTATTAAAGTCATCAGCAAATGTTAAGAATCACAGTGAAGTTAACTCGTAATTATTATCACATTTTGTCATCTACATCTTCTTTGAAATTGTGTTAGGAATTACAAATGCAGAACTAAAAGTCTATTTATACTTTTCAGCGAAGAATTTTTTATAAGCCATTAGAATATATGAAGAGATAAAATAAAGGAACGATAGTAAAAAATATAGTCAAATAAAACAAAGCTATAAAGAATATGGAACTTTGTAATTTAAAATGTTATTCTTAAAATTATTCATTAGTTACAGTATTTATTTTTAATGTTAATTCAAAATTAATATCCTTTTAATTTCTAAGAATATGAATGTTTAAATTTATGTAGGCAAATGTTATGAATGACTGAAAATTTTATTTTTCACAATGTCCAGAAAGTAAATTTATCAATAATAGTATCAGGCTACATTTAAAATAAAAACAAAAATACAATATATTTTCGCATTTAACTCATTGTTTAAATTTGATTTTTTTTGTTACCTATAAGTTTATTTAAAATTACTAAACTATAAATACACTCATTTTTACACGTGAAACCATAAAAATGTAGTTAAAATAAATCAACTGCTAATAAAAAAAAATACATTAATAATATTATCAGTCCATTCATGCAAGATATATTAAGATGTTTTAGTTCCATATTTTTAAAATTATGTCTTTTTTGTTACTTACAAGCTTTAGAGAACGTTAATATTTGTTTGAAAATAAAGGATTTTTAATCTTACATAATATAGCTAAAAAGTTATTTCTTGACTTAAATTTATAGTTTCCGAGATGCAAAGATGTTATATTTTACTGATATTTGCAAAGAAGTTACTTTTCAAATTATTATGTGATAAATGCAAATATCTTCATCAACATTAATGATTTAATTACATTAATTAGTCTTTAAGTGCCAAAAAGACAAAAAATATTTGTTAAAAAAAAATATACCTTTTCCAATCAATCCGAATTCTACTTAGATAATGAAATTCGTATAAAAGAATGAGCATTAAAAAATTACATGATGAAAGCAACAATAAAACTTTTAAGACAAATTGTATTCCCTTATTTTTCCAATTAATCTATTTAAAATGCTTTTGTTTCTCTTGAACTTTCATTGATTTTAAAGCTTTCTTTTTAAAATACTTGATGCAATATAAAATTTAATCTGAATCATTTTCTTTAAAATCTAACACTTAGTCTACGTTAAAGAGAATTAATTTAAGATTTAAAATAATTGTCAAATATTCCTTGCGTAAAATGGATATTATTCAAATTATGAGAGAGAACGTAGTACATTTAATTTGTTTATCTGATTCTAAATTTCACTTGTGTCACTTAATCAGAATATTAATGACATAAATTTTAAAATATTCTAGTTTAAATCACACTACTTTTCTAGTTCACAGACAAATTTTCTGGATAGGAATAATTTTTTAATCTTCATTTAGAAAATGTTTTGAAATTTTAATATCCTGAAAAAATGTTTTTTTAGTAAAAAAAAAATAGAGAATCTTCTGACAAATTTCCGATATTAATTATTTTTCTTCCATAGATTTCCTTCTATAATGACCAAAAAAGTATTTAATATTGTATTACAAAACATTTTAGTTAAAAATTAATGTTCACTAGTATTCTGCTGTTTCAATACTTAAATATTGCAAACAAGTTTAGTCATTAATTTTACATATTAAATTTAAGTAACTTTTATAACTTTTTAAGTTTAGGACATAAAAAAACTATAAAAGTTGAACGTGACTGAATATCAACGAAAGTTAAAAGAAAATGAGCTTCAGATAAATGAAATTTTCAAAGATTTAAAATATTATTCTAAAGATATTTTTCTAAAGAACATGTAATTTCATTTAAAAATAAGACTTTTAATGTAAACTTTCAGAGAGAATAACTTCTTATGTTTTTATAGAAAGTTATCTGAACACGATATTAATAAACTATAAGTTATTGAAAGAAAATTTTCTCTAATTTACCGAAACCATTGTTTTGACCTTTCAAATTTTCAAGCCAACGTTTTGAAAGTTTTAAAATCTTCCATTTTACAGACATAATCATTTCATTATAAATCAAAAATTGTTACTATTTTCTTATTCTGCTTTACTTAACATTTTAAAAAGGATAATCTGTATAGAATGACAAACAAGGGGTCTTAAAATGTCTCTACAGTAATAAATTAAGTTAGAAATAAGCAAAGTAAACATTTATAATTGAACTTATGTTAAGTATTTTCAATTAAAGTAAACAGATGGCAATTTTTACTGCATCTAGCAACTCAGCAGAAATTTCCTCTTTTGGAAAATTTACGCTTGATATGGCTCAAAAACTTTTGGTTGTTTTCCATCTATGCAATTATAATAACTTTTAAATATTAATTTTAGAAACTTAAAGACTAAATTCAGATCTAACGAAATAAATTTTATCATTCGTTATGCAAGCTAATTCCTTCATAAAAATTAATTTGTTTTCAAATTAAAATAGCAGTTATTCGAAATGCTGGTATGAAGGATGTACTTAAATTTTATGTTTATTTGTGTAATGCTTATTCCTTAAAAAATTACATAGTATATGATAGCTCTAATATTTTCTAATGAAATATTTCAACATAATATAAATATTTTCCTAGATTTATTATTATATTATTTACATATTTAGCTTTACTTATTTTTAAGTTTGCTTAAGTTTAAAAATTTTTTTTCTTGTTTATAGTAGCTGACTCTTTGCTAGTAAATTGTATTGTTTACACAGAGGACAAAAGAGAGAACTTAAAAGTTTAAATCGATATAAATGCGTCAGCAAACAGTTGTGGATTGTAGAAAGGAGAAAAAGTTCCACATTTGCATTTCTAGGAAAAACTGGAATAGCCTCTGACTCGTTAATTAAGAAACCTCGTCTTATAGGTAGAAATACACAATACCTTCTGCTTTATAGCAGCAGCATGTCTTCTCTTAATCAGTAATTTTACAGGATGGAGAGAAAGGCTATTCGAAGAGAGTTGCAAAGGTCTTTGAAGGACCCTTGCAGTTTTCTTCGTAAAAAAGGCAGTAGCTTCGTTTCTAGAAAGAGTTGTAATCCACTGGATAGGAACAGATACTGACCTCGCAAGATCTCTGCACTGTAAAATTGTCTATTTGCAATAGATTAGAGAGCCGAAATAAAGTCAGGCAAGATAACTGATTGATTTAAAGAACACCACCTGGCAGATATTTGCTTTATGCGATGTTAATAACCCCGATTTCGAATTGAATGTGAATCGTAGAGTGAGCCTTGATGGGATTATAACCAGAAAAAAAGATCACAAAACACTCCAGCTCCCTCCCTGTCTTCATTATTACAAGCATAGATCCCTCTATAAAGACTTTTCACCATGAATCTCAAGAATATTTGTTTCCCATAGAAGATAAAGAAGTTTCGTGAATTTGTACAAACAACCATATCTAACTTCAAATCAATAAAAAACTCACCAAAATTCAGGGAACAAATATTTAATATATTGAATAAAATAATATAAATGATATTATATTGTTTCTTTTTCTCATTCACTTGGTGCAGAGAAACCTACACCAACAGACCCCATCGCATGAGAACACTAATCCATAGGTAAGTGGTAGTATGCAGAAACCACGAGGTTGAAAACAGACTAAACTTCAAATAGGGTCTTCTTAATTTAGAAATAGAGACCAAGTAAAAAACTCCCAAACTTAGCTTGCGAGGTATCGTAATCATATTAGAAATAGCAAATAATCATCGCACTAAAGAAAAAAACAGTTTTGCTAGCATTATCATGCCTTAAATAGATCTAGAAAAATATGCAATTGGTAATAAAAAAATATTTATATAAAATTAACGCAACTTACAACAGTTTAAAAGTATGATGAATGTAGTAACTTTAAATCACTGTATTTAATATAAAAATAAATACCGTGTACAGAAAATAAAAGTTAGGAGTTAATTCAGAAAACAAAACTAACTACTAAAAGTAAACCTGTTTTTATTCAATAATTTCATCTATTAAATTGAACATTGAGGCAATTTTTCCTAACCCAATCGGTAAGTAGCTAAATAGTCTGTGTATGACATATATTACTTTCAATAATCATTACAATAGATGTGTATTTTTAAAAATACAAATATTTTTTATTTTTTTAGACAAAAATTGGTTTCCTAGTTTCCTTTCCTAGCAGAAAGGCGTGATTTCAGTCATTTCAATATAAATATAAAATTAATTGTCTATTCTTAAATTATATCGGTTTGTAATTATAGAACCTTATCTCGTTGAATTTGACAAGTTCTTAGTGCTTTAACCAAGTAAATCATATTCTCAACAATTTCTCAGACTATATCTAGAAGTGCTATAACTTCAAGATAATAAATTTGTTTCTTAAATTTTCTAGTATTATAAATTTTTTCAAAAATTTTTAGAAAATCATCTAAATATTTTAATATTAAAAAGAATGCAATATTCATAGATGTAAACGTTTAAATTCAAATTAATGTGAAACATAAGCTCAATAGAGGTACTTTTTATCTCATGATACAGATTTGAATCAAATGAAATTTATTTGCCCATTAAAATCAAAATTATTATTTAGAAATATGTATTTATATTCTTGTAAATTATAATCCAGTTTATTCATCTTTAGATCTACTGCCTTAGTGGATTATAAGAATAAATACTGGCACTATTTTATTTCGAAAAACAATAGTAAAAGTTGAGGCATTAATAATTTATTTAAAAAACGACGAAAAGAATAAGAAGGCTTAATTAATTATTTAAAAGCTGTAAAAAGTAAATTATTTCTTTCACTAAAAATACAACAGATGTGATTTTATAAAAGAATGGAATATCATTTCTTATACTTAAGATCCAATTTGACAATCAGTATTTATTGTTGCTAAAATCATAAATAAAGTTCAAAACTCCAAACATCTGGTGGTTTTAACTTGTCTTGATGACATAATTTAATCCCTATATGTCTATCTTACCTGGAAATTATAGACTCTATCTTATGACAACCATTAACAATGATGGTAGAACATGGGAACATTTCCTTTAGGAGCTCTATTTTTATAATTGTGATGTTATAATTTAATACAATCAAATAATATAATATTTAAAAGGTTTTGTGCTGCAAGCACATGATTCACATTTAAATAGATACCTTACATTCATTTTAAATAAAAATGCGCTGAGGAAAGCATAATACATATATATATAATACAGGTGATTATCATAATAACACTTGTGAATAGAACAAACATTTAAGAATTCGCTTTGTAAGCATTAAAATATAATCTTAGCTACCAGATTCTTTTAATATAAAAAATACATATATTAGGTAGTATGAGACAGCTTTAGCAGAGTTGTTTGCGTTTTGAATTTTTGTCAGAAGCGTAAAATGTCAGACCTCACAGATTTTCAGAGAGGCCAAATTGTAGGACCCCACTAGCTGGAGCAACAGTGACCGAAACATCCCAGCGTTTTTAAAGGTACGGTGTCTAAAGTAATGAGAGCATACACACAAAGTGTGGAAAGACAAGCAAAATGGTGAACGGAAGGAGAAGGTGGGTGAAAAAGATTGACGGATATTAAAACGGATTTTAATGTCTAAAAAGAAAACAACTGCAGTCAATGTGACCGTAGAGCTCAATCAGCATCTGGATTCTTCAGTGTCAATAATTACTGTTAAGAGATACCTTCATAAAGAGAACATCTACGGTAAAACTGCAATACCCAAGCCACTTGTCACATATGCTAATGCCAAACATCGTAGAGTGGTGCCACAACCACAAAACCTGGTCGATAGATAAGTGGAATACTCTTATATGGTCAGACAAATCTTGTTTCACACTTTTCCCTACAACAGGGCGGTTACATGTCTGGGGAACACCTGCACAAGCGTATGATCCTGAGTGCCTCCTTTCAATTGTCAAGCATGGAGGTGGATCGGTCGCGGTATGAGCAGCTGCGTGTGTATGATGGCTTTCTGCTGGTCAACTCGTAACCCTGAAAGGAAAGATCACTAGGGTGAAGTATAGAGAAGTTTTAGTTAATGAGGTCCAGCCTATGATGCAAACTATGTTTTCTGCAGGAGATAGAATTTTCCAAGATGAGCCCCTATTAATGCAGCCGAAGTTGTCCAATCATGGTTTGATGAACATGAGGAAGTGGAACATCTATTTTGGCCCAAAAAGTCCCCAGGCCTTTATATAATCGAACCATTGTGGTCTATTTTAGAGCTTTCAATCCGGAATCGATATTCTCCATTGGCATTTCTCACGGAACATTATAATAACTTGATAGTTATATATATATACAATAACTTGATAGTTTAAAAACAATAGAGTCCTTAAAATTACAAAAAAATATTAAATAGAAAATTTATCAACACTAAATTAAAAATTTTGTTCTTAGAAAAATTGAAATATTGAGATATACTGTATCAAAAACCTGGAAGTACTAAACACTTAAAAAGTTTATTCTTTCCATTTTATTGAGATATAATTTTAGAATAAAACAGTTTTCAAAACCCAAGATAAAATTTTATCTTGTGCAACATGTAATTATACTTTTTGTGTGTGCTTAGCTTTCTATACTTACTAAAATTGCAATTCCTAATAAAAAGATGCATTTGTATTAGGGGATTACTTAAATTCAAATTAATGTCATATTTTGAGTCCATGAAAGCCTTTCTCATAAAAATTATTGTCATTTATTTTCCTTATTCTTATTTTTTATTAATATAATATGAAACTGGTCATAAATGACAATAATGCAATTTTACTGGTAGCTAAGAATATAATAATAATTTAAAATTAATGGCAAAGTACTTATAAATACATTTAATAATTTATTGTTATTCCTTAAAATATTTTAAATACTTTTAATTATCAATGCTTATGAATATTAGAAGTTGTATAACAGTAGTCAGGATCAATTAAACGTAAATATATTCTGTGGACCAAATAAATGGATTGAATAGGTAAAATCTCTCTTGAATATTTTGGAAGTTCAATAAAATATCCAGGAATGTGGGAAAAATCTACTTGAAATCTTGAGAATATATCCAAGTTTTCTCTAAAAATTGTTATTTGAATATCAAATGTCAAACATTTCCAAATAACTCTCAATAAATTTATGAGTTTCTTTTCCTGCATAGAGTACTATTGATTTATTTCATGCAAAAATGAAAATTCCTTCTTGAAAAAGTGGCCACACACATCAAAATTAATGCGTAAAAATAAATTTATAAATAAGTTAAATTTGCGTTATGTTCATTCAGACCTCATATCATCTAAATAAGAATAGCTTTATAATTAAGTTGGTAGATTATTTTATACAAATACCGCCTCTCTCTCTTATTTCTTTTTTTAAATCTATTATTGTTCAACATTAAAGCTAATCAATAACATAATGTAACAATGAAATATTTATTTAATTATAAATTTTATTTATTATTTTTATTATTATTAAAATTTCTATTTATATGAATTTATTTTAAATTTGAATAAAACATAAGAAAAAGGAACAAAGTATAGTATAATGTGTAATATACCATTCACGGCTACCATATATGAGAATTTTGAAACAGTTGAAAATAAGAGTTACACGTGAAATATTACTAAATCCCTATGGTATGTTAATTTAATGCTGTGTTATGCTTTGTTCAGATTGTCGACAGCTGTAATGAGATAATAAAGAGATATTTGAAGTAAGATTTTCTGTTCTAAATTCTTCGAGAGATATCATAATTATCAAAATAAAATATTTGCTCCTAATTTATTAGCTTCACGGTGTTGTAATAATAAGTAAGGAACATTTCATTTTTGTCAATTTATTCAATTGTAATTAATCTCTAATCAATTTAATCAATTTTAATTCAATATTTTATATTAAAATAATGTAAGAACAGAAAACCAAATTTTTAAACTTTCAGAGAATTCAAGTATAGACAACATCCGTTTGTCTTGAATTTCCAAAATATTATATCGAATGTTACCTTAAGTGAATAAAATTTCATTTCAAATTCTAATATATGATAATAAAGTATGACATTCAATGAGCTTTTAGAAATATATTCCTTCGATAATGAAACTATGTAATATTAAACTTTGAAAACCTCTAAAGTAAGTTTTAAGACTTCGATCTTGTTTGAATGAAATAGTTTGACACACCTACTTGGAGAATTAAGTGCTTAAAGTTTTGACGAAAGATGTTTGGATTAAAGGGGAATATAACGTTAATGCATTTACAATAGAAAGGCTTTATAGACAATGTATCTTATTTATATTATACGTATGAGTGCATGCCGTACATATGCTATTAAAAATTCAGAATTTTTTAAAAAATAGTTTAATGGTTCTTGTTATAAATAATATGTAACATAAACATATAAATAAATAAAAGAAGGTTTTATAAACACAATTTTTTGTGTGATATACAACATTTAATTCCTGCTTCTTGTAGGTAATTGTCTCGTCACTGTCAAACAGATGCAATTTATTCAAAATGTTGAATTTGCTCATTTCTTCTCCAAATTTTCAAGCTAACAGAAATATATCAGAATCTACTTAAATTTAAAGCTCAAAAAGTCTTTTAAAATGATAATCTTAAACAAAATTAGTAATTGAATCTTCATATTCTAGTTACACATTCGACATTTTTTAACAGGAAACTTTTGTGCTAAAGGAACAATATGATCTAATTTTGATAATTAAGTATATATATTAAAACGCAATTATTTATATAGAAACAAGACATTAAATGAAAAAACACTTTTAGTAATAAGCTAATTAAATAATAATTTGTTTGGTAAGTGTAAATGTACGGCATATTTGAAGATTGTATAAAAAATGATTATAAAGTACTTTTACACATAAAATATTATTTAAAAACTTAACAAAATAACTTAACTGAAACTTTTAAACTGGCTTTTAAATATAATAACAAATGAAATTTATCATATAATCGTGATATTTCCATCACGTACATTTATTCCATTGCCTTTAGTTATTGCAGGGCTATATAGTAATAGAAAGCAATAGGGAAAAATAAAAGTTCTCTATAAATATGCTTTTATAATTTCTTTCAATTTTCTCAGTAATGAAGCATGCAAATAACATGAGATTTACAACGTACATTAGCTGAGGTGACATGCAAATGGTTAGAATTTCAGCTCATTCGTACATCAGGCAAAGTGATGATGAATGCCCTTATGCATAAATATGCCCTTGACGTAGAACCACAGACTTACGGCACCACCAAAATGCTTTTAAGAACTTGGAGATTTCAACAGTTTCAAGTTCCGCAACTGTAATTTTCTGGTATCTTAAAAAAAAAAAAAAAAAAAAAAAAAAACTTGATTTATTATGTTTGTAGAAACAGCGAGACGAACTGACGAGTTCGATCACATCCACCTCAGTGCACTTTTTCACCTGATGACAGGTAAATTATGCGCATAGCAGTGGTGGGTTGCTCACCATATCATGAACCTTAACACAGCACATTCAGTCTGTAATGCATCATCCAGTGTCTGCGAGTACCATTCTACGCCGTTTACAGCAGAGTGGTCTGTCCGAAAGACGTTCATTGTTTCGTCTACCCTTGACCCAGAACCACAGACGCCTCCGCCGCCAACGGTGCGATAAAAGAAGGATGTGGATGGCAGAATGGAATGAATTGTCTTTACTAATGGATCATGCTTCTTTCTGCAACACCACGATGGTCGCATTCGAGTTTGGAAACACCGTGAAGAGAGGATGCTTAACACTACGTTATGCACTGCCACACTGATCCTGCATCTAAAATTATGGTATGAGGCGGTATTGGATATCATTCTCACATTCCTCTAGTACCCATATTTAGTTCTTTAAACAGACAGCTCTACATCTCTAAGGTGTTAGAACCAGCTGTCCTTCTTTACATTCAAGGATTGCCTACAGCCATATTTTAACGGGATAATGCGTGATCACATGGAGCACGCATCTTTGGCAACGTGTGGAATCTGCTTGGTCACACAC
The DNA here is from genome assembly GCA_026290005.1 of Latrodectus geometricus. NCBI lineage: Eukaryota > Metazoa > Arthropoda > Arachnida > Araneae > Theridiidae > Latrodectus > Latrodectus geometricus. The sequence continues at coordinate 133,547 of JAPDSC010075500.1, read as the reverse complement.
ATTTGTACTAACTTTTGCATGCGAAAAGTGACTTTAGAAAGATTATTCAAATTAATTTCTTCTTATTCAATATTTCATTTTCGATTGCCATGTTAATGTATCAATGACAGAAATGTCAAAAGACAGGAAGATGACTTGATAACAAAATATTTTGTTGCACTAAACAATCAACGTGACTTTAAAAAATCAATGCCTGTCTAGCATATCTGATTATGTAGCTTACTATTTTTCCATTTTTAACCAAGACATTTTGATAAGAATACAGTCTCATTACAATTATATACGCTAAGAAATTTTAAAATAATATCAGAGCTTATAATTGGGATTTTTTAAATAATATTGAATTTCATTCTTATGAACGAAATACATTTTCAATATCTAAATTTTTAAATAAATTAATAAAATTTCATCAAAATGAAATCATTTTGCATTTAATGAAATTCTCATTAGTTAGTTTGATCTAGTCACACTTCAAATATATTACAATTTACTATAAGATACTGATTTCTAGATTTTGATGTTAAGAATGATAGTTAACCTAATTTAATACCAATTTTGAATCTAGTTTTATCTTTTTAAATCTTATTTATTTCGAATAAAATCATGTGTCCCTTTTGCAGGAATATTTTGGATCTAAATATATCCAATGGAATGTACAAAATGTCTACTACATTATGCAATATTTGCAATTTAATTTTTAAACTATATACAATTATTCTCTTCCATCCAGCATAGTCTTTAAAAAATAGGAATTACAAAAAAACATTAAGAAATAATGGGTTCAAAAATTATTTCAGTTTTAACGGATAGAACTACAATGCGAACAATTATTATTGTTTACAGTAAGAAATTATGAAAAAAAAAACTTTTTAGAATATTGTTGTAGTTTTATTTGGTAAAGATGTTGAATCATGAAGAAATTACATAACATTTTAAATAAAATATTATATGATGTTTCTGCTTCCGAAAATAATAAAAACACTGCATAGTTATTGGTTTAAATATGGCATAAAAAATAAATTCAAAAATAATAAAAGTATACATTTTTTTCAATTTTAAACTAAGTATTATATTATATGGAAATTAAAATCTTACAATATCTAAGGACACAACAATATTGGTAGATTTATCATGTGTTATAACAATCAAAATTTTCTTGATGTAATATTTATAAAATGAAGTGATTATTGTGATTTAACATCATTTTTTTTTCACTTATCTCTTTTAGTTTTACAAAGTGACTGTTGAGTGACAAATCAAAACCAGCTTTACATTTCCTTATGAGATGTAGTTATAAGCCATTCTGTGAACAATGTATTCATCATTGTAGATTGTTATTCTCATCAATTATTTTAATTTCCCAGAAATTAGAGACTAGATCAGCTGAAGGATAATAATTTTAAATTATGCTACCTTTCATTGCAAACAAACACGGAAATGTGAAATCTTTATAGTATCCCAATCAGAAAATTAGAAGTTAAAAAAAAGTTATTATTTAAATTTTTATCATATTATCTCAAAAATAAATTAAAGACATCTTGTTAACATACTATTGCAGTCAAAATGTGCTCGGTTTACTTTTACTTCAATATATACCTACATCTTAGAAAATTATGTAATATTTTTTAAAGTAAATAAAGAAATCTCTTTTAATAATTTTACAGACAAAACCTACACGATAAAAATAAAACCAATGTTAACATTCAGTTTCCAAATAAGTTCATTTTAAATTTAATATATATTGGAAGAATTAAAAGTAAGAATAAAATTTTAACTAAAAATAAAATAATTATTTTAATTGCATCAGTATAACGTTATTACTTATACAGATTTCTTATTTTAATGCTTTAGAGTGGAGTATACCAAATTAAAAAATGTAAAACTTTCAAATTTTCATCATTTAAATTTTATAAAAAACTTTCACAAATTTTCATCATTTAATTTAATTTAAACTAAAAACACCCCATTACTTATTCCAAACAATTACCTTGATTATATATCAAGATAAGCAAACAATAGCTTAACATCCAAAATAATTTGATAAAATTTTGTATAAAAATTATGCTTAAGTGATTTATTTCAAATTTAGAATAAAATGATAAAATAAATACTTTAAAATTATTTAAATATATTTTTTTATATCTGTATATAATTCGCGTCAAATATGCTCACTTTGTTACCAAAAAGCAAAACACAAAAAATAAGAATCTTCAAGAAAAAGACAGTTTTTCATGAAAGTAATTGTTATCTTATGCTTAGACTTAAAAGTGTTTAAAAATTCAAACGTATAAAATCCATCAATTATGACCATTGCACATGGAAATTTTAAAGTGGTAATTAGTGTAAATATCTCTTGCTCCCTCAGCATGCTTCTGTAAGTTAAATCTGTAACAAAAATAATTTATAATTCAAAAATTATCTTTGAAAAAGTTTAAGTAAATCACAATAACGTGATATTAACTTTTAGAAATTAATTAATATTAATTATTTATTGTACATTTTTTACACAAAACTTTTGCAATCGTTATGTTATTTTTGTATTTCAAAAATATTTTCCTATAAAGATACGTAAAGATTTGTTTTAATAACTTTTCAAAAATAAAGAAGCATGCTTCTAAAAAGTTTTCTTTCCATTGACAGTTTCTAAAGAAAAACTCAAACATTTAACAAAGAAATCAGGAAATATATTTGAAGAAAATATATAAAGAATTTTCGAACTCTTTGTTACATTTTATTTTTATTTTTTTTTCTCTCACGTAAGATATATAGGATATATTTTAAATTTAATAGGCAGAAAAAATATTCCCTAGAAATATTTATTATTTCAAAAAATATTTGGTTTATAAAAATATTTCTTAAACACTTAAAATAAAAAAGAATTGCTTTCATTTCAACATGAAATGAAAAGAACACATATATTAAGAGTGAAACAAAAAAGGTGTTAAAAAAATTTATGAAAAAATTTTACTTTTAGCAGCATATATATAGTTTGAAAACGTGTATTTATATGAATAGAGATGAACAAAAATAATAGGAAACGATTTGATTCTATTCAAGTATTAATCATAGATACAATCTTGGAGTGAAAATTTTTAAGATCAAATGAAGCACACACTTGATATGAAATACATTTTAGGCACTTATAATAGTTATATAGTATTTATAAAAACATTTAGAGCTCAATGTGATATAAAAATAAATTAAATTTTATAAATGTAAGCAATAAAACTTGTTGTTTTTTACAAGCAAAAAGAGTTTTAATATTTTATACATCTATTACTTTGATATTAATATTTTCTAAATGCATTACTTATAATTAATATAGAAGTAGATTAAACATATTCAAAATTAATCAAGTTGTTAAAATTAAAATTATTTATTTATATACTTTTATTGAGATTAAAAGGAATATGTACGAGTTGAAAATGTTAAAAATAATGCACATAAATTGAATTTAAAACATGTATTAAAAGTATGTAAGCAAATAGAGAAAAAAAAATTTTAAAGTTAAAAACAATTTATTCAACATTAAATAGCTTGAAAAATTATTCTTGCATAATTAATTAAAAATTAATATGTAAAGAAAATTTTATGAAAAAATTAATGAATTGCATCTAACATTTTATTTTAAGTAGGTCAAACTCGTCAAATTATTTATAATGATGTTATATAAACACGGATTTGTTTACATTACTTTGATATTAAACTACATGTGTTGAAATTAAATATCAGTCAACATGTTTATCGAGGCAAATTATTCAGTGTGCTCATATTTAGTTTGTACAATAATCCGATGTAATAATAAATTATTTGCTAGCTGTAAGATAAATGTCATATAGATTTAAGTAAAAATCTATAAAAATATTCTTATTATTTCAGTCACATGTTTAAGAAACAAATTTGCAATCGTCGAAATATGTAATAAAGTAAACTAAAATATATGTTCTTAAACAGTTCTTACTTTGAGAACAAATATATTAAATATTAAAGAATGGAAATGTATCTTAGTGTTATAGAAATTGTTTGTAAAAGTCAAAAAATAGGAGTTGGTACAAGATTTGCATAAAATTGCTTTATATTCTTAATTGATTAATTCCTTCTATATTAATTAAGTAAATGAACGGGTGATGTTATTTATTTTTGAAGGATCAAAAATATATAAAACATAAAACCAAATGGCTTTCCAAAAAATATTCTTCATTTTCACAATATTAAACTTCAATAAAAAAGTAAAGTGCTTATTAATTATTGGGAAAATACACCTATGTGAAAAATTATCTTAAATTGCAGAGATGAAAAATAAATTCAATGTATGTATTAAATATAAATAAAAACGTGTTGTTAGATATCTCTAGCTTGAATATCACCTAAAAAGTTCAATTACATATTTTCTTAAAAGTTATTTGAAATATAAGTTTCGAATAAAGAATTACATTTTTTTCAAGTGGTGTTTCAAATATTGGTTAAAAAAGTTTTAAATATAAATTTAGTATTAATATATAAATTATCTTTTTATATTTTAATTTTTATGAAAATTTTCAAATTCAATTCATTAAATAAAACTTAGATACGAAATAATTTAAAGTTTAATTCCCATATTTTATATAGTCCCAAAGTTTTATTTTTAATATAGTGTCAAATATTATTTTTCATAATTGGATTATATTTTCTCGTTATTATTAAGAAAATAAATTTAGTGTTTTCAATAAAAAGTACAAAATATATCATTGTATTTTCCAAAAAAATCTCTTATATTTTTAATGCACTTGATTTAAGTTTTTATCAACGCATTATTAGAAATATGGCGCTGTTTATTTAAACTAGAATGCAAAACAATTTTCGTCAGTCTACTGTTTTGTGAAATCTATATCTGAATTTTATATTATTTTATTTGTAACGACATTTCAAACATATTAAGTTCTACATTTTGAAGAATAACATGTCTCATTAACTTTTTAAGCTTGTTAGAATACATACATTTACATTTTCTTAATTCATTTCTAATTTTAATTTAAATTGAGGACTTTTATTCAATAATATACATGATTTCATAAATAAACTTTTTAATGGAAAATACATTCTTGTTTATATCCAGACTTTTAATTACAGTAATCAATTTTTGAACATCATTTTACAAGTAAAACAGGAAAATATTTTTAGTTTCTATTAACTAATTACTCTAATTAATGAATTCAATTTTAGGACAAAATGCTTTAGTAGTGTAAATATCTTATAAACTACTTTAATTAGATATTCGTTTTTTAAATCATGTACTAACATCACTACAATTGTTTAGTTCTCCAAAACATTATTTCAGAAAATAAGTAAACATCATTGCATAACTTAACTAAGCTTCAAAGTATTTTCTAAAGTTTATCATAAAAAGGAAACTGAAAATGTCAAAGACTAATTATGTATTAAAACATGAACTGCCAAGGTTATGAAAATTCAATTACTTTGTTTCAAAATAGCCAGATGCTCTCATTTTTTGCATCATTTTCGTACATATTGCCTGTCACAAAATTTCTTTTTACTTATTACTTAATTAATTTACTTACTTTTATTTTAGTAACTACAGAAGGAAATACTAATGATTAAATAATGCTTATTTTTGCAAATGAATATAAACCACGAACTCAACATAGTAATTTTGGTTCAACTATATATTAAAGCATATTGAATTTTTTAAAATCTTCCAATTTTAGGCAGTGTTTCTTTTACTGTGAATGATTGCTTAAGGAATTAGAAAAAAAGAAGATACATTTGAGAAAATAAAACAATTATACGATAAGATTTTTTGTCAGTTCTTAAATAATTGGTCTTCAAATAAATAAACCTCTAATACAAGAATTGAATTTTAAATATGTATTATTTTGAATAATTTCTCTTTTCTAAACATATTTTAATATTTTTAATGATACTAAAATTTAAACCTCTAACATAATATTGTTTATGAACATAAATTCAATTTCGCATTTAAAATATCACTTAAATGTAAATATTTAATTTAATTTTAGAAACAAAATGCTTCACGTCTTACTTATAATAAAAACTTTTTGCTTGCCCATTTTAAGTAATTAATTAAAAGTTCTTGTTGTTCTGTATATATTTGTATCATCACCTAGAAATTTTGTAATTATATTAAATAAAAAAATATCTTATATTTTTATGTCTCGTAGATCATAATTCCCTTAAATCTTGAAAAAAACAATTGCTTGACATTTCTATATATAATGCTAGTTTTTGTCATTGAGATTCCTTCTCTACTAACGACATAAATATGGGATGGATTCAACTAGTTTTCATTTACTGCACATGCTCCCTACATTAATATCATTAAAGCATCATATATTTTAAAACAGGTTGAAAAGTAATGCACATTCTGATAAAGAAAGACAATTTTTAAGAAGCAATGCTCTGATATATAAATAACAAGGATTTAAAAGATAATTTATGCAGAAATAAAAAATTATCTGAAAAAAGAACAATATTTTTTAACGAAGTGTGCACCAACAATATTTCATTTTTACTTTTTATTATTGTATATGAATCAAACACTAATTTAAGAGAATTCACATAGAAAGTATTGAAATTATATTTATAACTTAATATTTCCTCTCGCCACAAATTATCAAGTCATAAACTTTGAATTTGAAATCATTTGAATTTTTATTCTGAATAAGTCATTTGACTTTTTCATTGAATAACAAAATTGATTATTTCAAAAACCAGTTAGTCCTTTAAAGTCTTCAATTACAGATAAAAGTGATTGATTCTATTCAGACAAATTTGAAATTTATAAAGTTGCCTCTTTAAGCACTTAATGATTTTTCTTCTCACTTTTCAATCCTTTAACTTTTTCCATTTTAAACAGCAATGTCTTTTTCCTGACGTTAAATAATAACATTAAAAAATATAAAGTATTCCACATATATAACTTTTCAATAAATTTTAAGCTATATTCATAAGTGAACAAAAACAAATTGGGAAAGATAAATTAAAAACCTGTTTAAATGCTGATGCAGATGTTTTACAATTTTTTAACGGTATTTTAATCACAGAAAAGTCATAAAAAATTTTTAAAGACGAAATTTTTTTGTATCCACATATTTATATATTTGATGTATATAAAAGATGATAAGATTAATTACAATTAAGAAACGTATTTTAATCTACCTACAAAATAAGAAACAGTTTCTCAACTTTAACTTTATTACATAATTTCTTGCTTAAGCTGTACTACTTCATAACACACAAAATGAACTAAATATTTCATACGAAAAATGTTTATGTTTATAAACGCAAGACAAATTGAATTGAAAGTAAGAATAGAAGATCAAATATAAAAACAATTTTAAACGTCTAGTAATATAAAAGTCAGTTTTTTTATTAATATATTTTCAATCAAACATCAAAAAAATTGAATGATAAATAAATGGTTGTGCATTTCATGGTTACCATAAAAGCTGTATTTTTTTAAACTTTTAAAAAATACATATATAATATTTATATATATTAATTATATTTTCACTTCTTTTATAATAAATAGCATAAAATTGTTTAAAAATGCAATAATAAGAGCCACTGTAGAAAAACAACTTCCATCCTTGAGGTTAAATTTTATATATTGAATTCTTTTTGAATACTTTAAATACCTAAGGAATTTCATTACAAATTTAAATTAAGTAGTGGAAAATTTATACTCCTCCAAAAATGTCCATAGAAATAATTAGCATAGCTAAGATAATTTTAACACTGTGTCCTTTGAGCTTAAGAATAAATTCAGGATTCTAAAAAAATAAACATTCTTAACATTCTCATTGATTTCATAAACGTGTATATTGTTTTATTCTTTTGCATTAAATATTTCTCACATATCACATTAAAAAATTAGTTATTCATGTTCATGGTACAAGGAAACTAGAAAATTTTACTTTAAATATTTTTTTCTGTTTTAAATTTTTTTATTGAATATGTTCACCACCTTTTAAATTTTTTTAGATTTCAAAGGAAACTAATTAAAATCTGTTACTTTGCTTTGAATAATTAGCAAACTTGCTGATGTATAAATAAGAAAAGTGGCAGAGAGATTTGCCTTCAACATGAATATTCAAAAACTTAATTTTGTTTTAAAAAATGCTAAATGCTTAAAGATGATTTTAATATTTATCCTATAAAAAATAAATATTTGTAAGCATAATGCCTTTATTCATACATAATGTCTTATACAATATACATAATGCCTTTAACACAAAAAGATATTGGCACCGAGAAAGAAATGAACTATTACCATGAAATTTAACATGTATGCAGTGTATAAAGAGATAATCAAATAATTATAAATTCAGAACGAGAGATAGTTTTAGAGAGAAATAAGAACAAAAAAATATTGCAGATCAGTAAGTGGTATAGTAACCACTAGCAGCTATAAAAGCTGAAACACAGAGTGGCATCAAATCAGTTAAGTAACTTATGGTGCCCTGTGAAAAATCATACCATAATCTTTACAACATGGCAGTTAATTCACCAGTATTTTGAACTGGATTCAGTTTCTTTCCAAGCATTTCCAAAACGTGCTCTATTGGTGAGAGGTCTGGTGACCAGACAAGCTATTGTAGTACTTTATATCCTGATGTTGTTGGGAGAGTCACGCAGTAAGTAAAAGAGCATTGTCGTGCTTATAAATGGTACCTGGGATACTGGATAGCTTAGACAGGACGACCAACGTATTCCATGCTCCTGCGAACATTGGTCATCACATACACATCACGCAGACTGAATCGGAATTCATCGCTGAAGATTACACACTTCCAGTCACTTTCACACATATCATTTTGCCCTAGTTTGGCAAAATTGACCCTGCCTAGGAAGAAGGGTGAATGGTAAGTGTCTTAATGGACGCCGGCTTAGCAAACCAACATCTACCAGTCGTCTCTGTAAATTGTTTCCCTTGATACCACAGGGTGCGTGGAAAGTGATACATAATGTCGAATCGACGATAGTGACGTTTTTGGTGCAAATATGACCGCATTTCTTACTGAGCGGTCCTCGTGCTCATTTGTGTTTCTGGAATGTCCCTATCTCCTTCGAAGGTAGATGCTTCCTTCTGTGAGTTATTATCTCCAACAATCATATCGCTCCATGTGAGAAGACGGCCGATATGCCTGTTTGTCCAACCTGCTTCTGTGAAGCCTATTATACGACCCCTCTCAAACTCTGATAAATGTTCGTATTGCCACAGGTTATGTCGTAAAGACATCTCTAGTCACAATACTGTCTATCTAAGTTGATAGATTCGTATGCATAACCCTAAGGGAAGAGCAATCCGTCTTTTAAACTCTGCCACATGTGCATCTCCTAAACAGGTAGCGCGCTCACTCTTGTCTCATTGGCTTCGAAATTTAAATCATTTGCATATCTCTTAAGAGATTATATTTTTGCCGTGTTTCAGGATTGTGACTCGATTTCTCATGGGTGCATATTTTTTGTGAGAAAGTGTACTTTATAAAAAATTTGAGAAGGCCTGTTTTTATAATTGATGTTTATGAAATAAGCAAAGTGTTTTATCAAGAACACTGTAAATTAATTATTAAATTTTAACCTGCATGTATTATGTTTTGGTAATTTAACTTAAACATTGACTATGATTAAAATATATCAACACAATATTTTTTAATGAAGTTATGAACAAAGGAAATGTAATCAAGTTTGTATGAACTATCTAATGCTTTTTAGTATTGAATTTTTTAGTCAAATAGTTTCAATGCTAACTTTTTAGTAAAACCATTCACAGTTCTCTTTTAAAATATTAAAATGATTATTTTTTCTGAATAATTTCTTGTATATAATTTTTATATCATAAGTTTACAAGCAAAATATTTGTTATACATGCTATTAAAATATAATAAGAAAATCAACACACACACAATTTTATGTAGTGAAAATAATTGAAATAATCATGATGATTAAAATTGTTTGTTCAAAATTTGAAAAAAAACATTATCAAGTTTATGAGAAGTATTTGATATTTTTAAATTGTTATTATGAAATTATTAAACTCAAAACTGAAAACATTTATTCAGTATTATTATTAATTTAATTTCAATGGATTAAATTGACATAGTAATTACAAATCTCCATTCGAAAAATTCATTTGAATGTATGCTAGGTTTAAATTAACTTTTGTTAGTTAGTGTACATTTTAAAAACTTAATAACTTTTTCTCATAATTTTAAATGAATTTAAAGGTTAATAGCTAATTCATCGATTTGCTGTTGGTTGTTTTTTCTTTTGAAATATTTTGATGATATATCTAGATATTACTAATCTTTCTAGTTTGTGTGACTAGTTAATCTAATATTTCTATTTTGTGTGGCGTAGAAATTTAAAGAGAAGTATTTTTTCAGTAATTCGCAAATAAATAGCCTAAATTTAAGACATTGTCTGCATTTAATATCTTTAATCGAAAAACACACCACCCAGCTTTAAAATGAATAAAAGCAACCAAATAACAATTATTGATATTTACTTAATATTTTCTTCAATATTAAATTTATGCAATGTGTTTTTAAAAGTAGATATTTGCTAATTAAATATAATTGTTTATTAATTTAAAAATAATTGAAAAATAAGCTAAACATCAAATTTTACAAGTTTTCTTCTCTTAATTTAGGATGATTGGTATGAATCAAACATAAAGGACATTTTCTTGCGAGAATAAAAATTAAATAAAATCAGTATCTCTACTGATTTTATTTAATTTTTATTCTCTATTAACTATGAAGTATAAAAGAAGCATTAAAAAAAATTTATTTTATTAAATATATTAATATAGATTTCTATATCATATGTTGAAATTAAAATAAAACAAGTTTTACAAATAAATTAACTTAATGCAGTCAATCCTCTATACTTATTTATATAGTGATAAATTTTATTATAATGTCAAGTTCAAACAGAGACTAAGAAATTTATTGCTGTAACACTATATATTTATTGTTTTAAGCAGAAACAACAATCATGAATCATCATTAGTTTTAAAACTAATTTCAGGACCCGTATGCTAATTAAAATAGCTAGAATTCTTTTGCATTACTAATTTTAATTTTACTATGTTTAGTGATCCAATGCTTCAGTTGTTTCGGTATCTAGAAATAAATAGGTACAATGTTAACTTAATTTTATGTTCTATTATATTGCCGAATTCCCTTTTCTAAATGTCAAGACAATATTTCCTTTAATTTTTATAACACTAAACTTCGAAATTCTATTTTAAATTTTATTGCCAAAATGTTCTTAAAAGTAAGATCGATTTTCAAAATGCTGATGCTGATTAAATTTCCTTGCAAAATTAATCTGAAAAAAAAATTATTGCCAAGTGTACATTTTAAGGACTATGCTGTAGCTATAGTCTTATAATGATATAATTAAGTATTTTTTTAATCTACTGACGATTATTGCTTAAAACAAAATGTTTCCTTACTTGCTCTTGACAAATTTTAGTTTTTATTAAACAAATACGTAAAATGAAGTTTCACTGTAAGTCCCTACTATATTTAAATTCCTTTTTAATTAATTATTTGATGTATAGAATAAATTTACATTAAAACATTTTTTATTTACAACCAAAGAAATATTCTCAGTTTTTAAGTAATTATTTTTATTTATATGGTAAATATTAAAATTTTCAATCATATTAACAAAAAGTTTAAAATAATTCAGTAATCGTATTTTAAACTAACACAAAATTTAATAAAAAACAATCAATCTATACTTGTTCCCAAGTTTATTTGTATAGTTCTAATAAAAATGTATTTCTGAATGCAATAAATGATTTAAAATTAAGTCTTACCATTTATAGAATTATGAAAACATGTTACTTATTATAAAATCTGATTATTCATTAATATAACAGTTAACAAATAATTACATTTTATAATAAGTAACATGTAATGTTGTTTCAGATAATGATGTAAATTGCTTAATTATGTACTAAAAATAAAATTAGACCAACATAAATTGCTGGTGATTGTACTCGTTACAAAAGAAGTAAATGCAATCAAATTTTAGAGTAATTGTTTAAAAATTCAATATTCAATCTAAAAAATAAGAATTTTTTTAAATTTTGAAGTATTTTTCTAAAATTTTGTATTATTATCTACTTTAAAATAAACTAGTTTTTTAATTTTTTTAGCTTTTTTATGTTTGATTCATACTTCAAAATTTTATCATTACTAAATGATAATTAAACTACAAATCATGATATAATTAATGATTATAAAACTACTGAATATATTAATCATTTCTGAAGCACTAATATTATATAGTGAGTAAAAAATGTTACTAGTAAAAGAGACAAGTTACTAGCTTTTGTTATAACTGAAAATTTTAGTCAATTTTAGTCGAACAAAATAGGGAAAAAAAAAAAAAAAAAAAAAAAAAAAAAAGATGTTAAAATTGAAAAATTTATAAATCAAGAATCATTTTCTTTTAAAATCTGATTGAATACCTGTTCTCAATATGTTTTCCTTTCATGAGTCTAAAACCAATTTACCAAAAGAGCTTTCATACAACTTAGTTTTATTTCTATTTGTCTATAAAGATATAAGTAAACTCCAGAGAAAACAAACAAACATCTGATTCACTTTACTTGCTTTCAACTATTTATGTCATTACTTTGTATAGTTATTTATTTTCTAGATCCGCAATTCAATTCTGCGATATTTTCTTTCGTTCAAAGGATTTAATGAAATTACCTTTACATGAAAGAGTCTCTTGTTCCAAATTAGATACACTTAAAGCTATTAATTTGACTATCTTAATAATGATAAGAAGATATCTTAATATCATTAAATTTTAAGCTCGCTTTTGAAACTCAAATATGTTGCAAATAATTGAAAATTAATTCGGAAATATTAAAACAGTTCTTATTAATTTTAATAATTGTCATAAAAATTTTCTATAATCTTATTGAAAACAATTTTTGGAGTATTAATTTCAGATTTTAGGTTTTATTTGTTTCTTTGTTGTAGTCATTTATAATGAAAAACTACAAACATTGACATGTAAAAAAAATATATATAAATCTTTTCAAATCAACAATTATCAGATATATATATTATATTCATATTAAGCATGTATATATGTACTTAAAGTATAATATATGTGCACAAATGCTGCTTTTTCTGCAAATATGATTCTCTATATCAGCATTATCAAAGACAGTGACAATGGATGAATATAGATGTAGGAGAAATAAGTGTTTTAAATGTTAATTTAATCTCCTAAGAGCACGACTAGATTGAGATCGAAGATCATTTTAACGAAACTTGATCTACACAAATGATACGGTTAGGCAAAATCACAATGATATTAATGCATCTATTTAACATATTCATAGTATTGTTAACATACTGTTGATAGAAACTTATATTGTTATCAAACAAATTTGTTTTGTTATGTGGTAAAATAAAATTACTCATTTAATAGTGGCTATTCCTTTCCTTTTTTAATTCCAAGAATGCCATTGTTTCCTTTGAGATATAAGTAATAAGCATCCATAAAAAGAATGAAAATGCAATAAAAAATATGCATTATGAGTAATTAGAAAAAATATAGAAACATTTTAAAGAAGAAAGAAAATTATTGTGAGCACTTTCTCTTAAACAACTACTTGAAAGGCTTTAACTTTTTGTCATTGGTCATTTTAATTATGTGCTGTTATATTGGCAGAATTAATATACATATATATATTATTTCTATAAATATAAATATATTCGTTAGTCTAGATCTGCATTCAAATAAACAATTTCCATTCTTAGATTTCAAGATTAATGAAATATGTACTTGCTATCTGCCATGTAACAGATTATAAATTCTGCTGCCAACCATAATCTCAAAAATCGTTTTAGCTTCTCCAGTAATTCAATGGGATAAATTCTTCAAAATTTAAAATCATATTTATTTGATTAACTTTGTGTCAGCTTCAATGGAAATTACGAACAACACAGAAGCTTTTTGTTATATCTGATGCCAAGCCTCTCTTCGATCTCTGGTTAACGTCATATGATTCAGAAAATTATTTTATGGACTGACCAATACAGATAGCTCACAATAGTCTAGTGTCGTTTAATTGCGAAGGAATAGGTATCAGTCAAGCAATTACCAATGTAAGATTTGAAAGTCACATCAGCATTTACTTCATGTGAAATTTATATACTGACATGCGAGTTTACAAATTACTATAAAATATGTGATTTGGAAAAAAATAATTAAAACTATGTAAAGTTTTCATTGCGTTTGATATTAGAAAACAAGAAACAGCTGGCGAATACTTCATGCCAATTTCTAAATTTGGTGATTTTTTTTTCTTTTTATAGATATTCTTGTTTATCTGGTAACCTATATTTTTATGATATCATAGAGATCGAGATAATAAATTAATAAAAAAAATTCTGTTTTGGCAGGTCTAGTATTTACATCATTGAGAAGAAATTCAGAATATTTTATTCCATTTTCGGATTTTACTGAGACTTTTTGCGAGGATAGTTCGTCTAAATTTTCGTAATGTGCTTTACAGATTCCTTGACCTTTTGGATACTTAAATTCCAAGTTGTGTTGTTCTGTTTATCAATTTTAAATAATATTTTATTTATTAATTATTTAATGTTACTGTTTAAAACTGTGTCGACGTATTATTTTTTAATTTATATGTGTATGGCATTTTTATTACTCATATTATCATAAAATAAAAAATCTTTTTTAATTAATTGTTAATTTAATGAATTTTTTATAATTTGTATTTACATAAGAAATGCTGTTCCTATATTTTTTAAATTATACTGCCCAACATCAAGTTCACAAATACGGTTTAATTTTTCTTGTCGATTTTTGACGAAAATTTCTTTTGATGTCATGTTTGCTTCGGAAAATTTTATGATCAGATGTAATGCATTTTTCTTTACATAAAGTTATGAATAATCAAAGTTGTCGTGTATTGGATACGGATTTTTAGCGTAAAACATGTCCTAATGTCTTGCACTAAGAACAATGTATTTTGCTTACGTGATTGAGTGATGAGGATTTAATGCAATTTATCCTTGGTACGTTTTTTCTTAGACACTCTTACTTTTCAAGGTTTAAAAAAGTATTCTGTCTCGACTACATGAAACAAAAATCTCTTTTAAAAGCACGTTATTCCGATTTTATAAGAGAGGCAATATTTGCAAGTTTGTTTCTTCATTTATAATTGACCAACTTTACCTGATTACCTGATTTAAATTTCACCATTATGGGTCATGTTACTGAGATCCCAAGAGAGTATTTTGGAGAATTCCGTCACCGGACACACTATAATGCGCTCTCAAAAATTGATGTCAATGGAGTTGAATGCATTCTGTAAAACATAAAATTTGTATGATTTTTTTTAGACTTTTCCTCGTTCTTTAGGTATTACAAATTCCCCTGGGGATGAATTATTCAATTGTTGTTTTCATACCAGAAATATTTTTCTTAAGCTTTATATAACATACGGCCATGTTTCGTCAAACTTTGATAATGAGTACGGGCCCAGCAAGAGTCTGAAAAGGATCACTGATCCAAACCATCTTGTAAACGCTTTCCCCTTCTTGAAAATGTTTTATCATTATGCCAGTTTCATAATGGAAACCATAAATTAGATATCATATTTAATGAATACATTTTGATTGATTTTTTCATGAGTTTGGATTTAAACTTAATAATTTTTTTTTTATTTGTAATATCTTAAAAAAAGAATTAAGATTGTAAGATAATATTTAGAAATCCTTATTAAAACAACATTTACTTTTAAAGAGAGATATTAATTGTGAAGATCATAACCTTAAAATTATTAAGTTTAAGATACCCAGCCTGAAATTTGATTAAAGAACAAGAAATTTATAAATTTTAAATCATATATATTGGTTGATGGAACAAGAATACCTAATCAAAAGAAATTACTACAAATTAAAATATGAGGCAATCAAACAATTCAATAGAAGTTATATTAAAAACAGTGGTGTCAATTTAATTTCAAAATACTTAGTCATCAAAATTTGACAAAATGACTTCCCAGAAAGAAAACAACAAATGTTCAGAAATTTAAAAACACTGTTTTGCAGACAACGCTATAATTACTGTAAGTATTTCTAATGATGAATATCTTTTTTTTTTTTTTTTTTTTTTTTCACTAATGGCATAAGAAAATGACAAACTTTTACAAGGAACATTGAACATAAAAATGAACAATATGAGAGAAAAAAGTCAATATCTCATTAGCAGATGTCGGGCCCTCCAGTAACGCTTCACCTCAGAGTCTATTCAGAGCTGAGGATCTCAATAGATGGTTCCTGCCCATAAGTTCATTTTCCTGACATAATGGGCAATTTGGATCAGTGAAAATTCCAACGCGGCAAATATGGTCCACCAGGCAGCCATGGCCCACTGAAGTCTGAATTCCGCTACAGCTTTTTCACGGGGTTTGTCGGAATTAACCTGTTCTAAGCTGTTCCTCCAACTACTGTGATGAATATCTTAAAATACAAACTAATTTAATTTTTAAATTAAATTATAGAATTTTATTACGCATAGATTTTTTGTAGGATTAAATAAATATAATAGATTTGTATACATTAGAAAATATTTAATTGTATATATAAAAAATATCGAATTCAAACAATCAGTAATTGAATTTATTCTTTCAATATATATTCCATAACTAATTTTGGTTCAACTTAGAGGATTGTGTGTGATTAAAATTTCTCAAAACATTCTTCAAGTGAAAAATAAACAAAGTAGCTATTAATTTGAATATTCTTATATATATTTTAATATTGTTTAAAACTATATCTTTAAAATATTTAGTTTTTATTAAGGAACCTTAAAAATTTTAGACATGAACTGAATTGTTTATACTAGAAAATAGTGTTAAAATAAAACGAAAAATAACAGCAATTTTAATAAAATTCTTATTTTAAGACTGACATGTTTCAAGGAGTTTTGTGTTTCTGATAATACAAAAGGCTCTCATTTCATTATCAACAGATTTTTACAATGAAATTTTACAATAATTATGTTTTAGACTTACTATATATTAATTGAAAAATATTCTTCAAGAGAATTATTAATTATCAAATTTTCATAAATTAATTAAAATCAAAAGATTGTTACAAATGTCACTTTAAAAAGTTATTTATTTACGAATTCTTTTAACTTCCAAAATGTTTTAAGTACAAAACTGCATTTATTTCCAAGTAAGAAAATATTTTTGAAAATTAAACTGCAGAAGTTTAAACCAAACTTTTATGGATATAAATATTTCAATTTGTCTTTGGTATTTGGATTTATTTTGAAAAAAACTATTTAAAAATATTCCTTCTTTTCCTTTTAAATAATTTTGTAAATCTAATCGGAATAATTATACCCAAAATTTTTACAAGCATCTAAGAGTAAATTATTTTCTTATAATTTCAAAACTTTAAAAATATAAATGTATTTAAAGTAATTTGGTTATATGTTAAATTAACTTTCATACTTACATAACGTAATAATTTAAAATTGACATGATCATGTTCCTGATTTCATTTTTGTTCAATAAAGGGCATCAGTTAATATTGCTTTGTACTCCTTTTATGTGTTTGCATTAAAAATAATATACTTATTTTTAAAGTTTTAAAAATTATGTTTTACATTTTTAAAATTCTAGGTGAAATCTAGATTAATTATTCTAATAAATTTCATCTAATAAAGTAATTTTTTATACACCAGATGGCAGTACAAGTAAGCTTTTTTCAAATCATGAACAGTATTATTTCTCATATTTACTTGGTGAGTAAAACTAAAACTTTAACAAATATTGTTGAAATAAGCTTTAAATGAAACATTTTTATAAGTGAACCTGGTATGAAAATTTGAGTTTCCCATATTCATAAAAAATAAAATAACTTTTTTTTTTTTAATATAATCAAAACATTACATTTAATAACTATTTTATTTTTATTATTACATAATATTATTTGATTTGCTATTGATAAAAAGTGTTCTTTATTAATAATAAAAATTTAGATAATTTTAGAGATTTAATAAAGCACTCCTTACCATTTACGTCTAATTCTGAAATTTAAGATTGACTGTATTTTTTCCATCAGATTATACGCAATTAAAATAGGAATTCCATTCATATAGAACCAAACATAGATTAATTATTTAATAAATTTATCATTTTTTAAAATTTTTTACTAAAAATTTTTTCAATTGCTGGCAATGATATATGCAAGATTGCTAAATCTTAACAAGGAATTTTATGAGTGTGTGGTCATGAAAAATATTTTTAGTGAGAAAAAAAGATACATCGCAAATGATTTTAATGGAGCGAAATCATCTAATTATTTATAGCCATGAAATCATTTTACATTACACATATAATTCAAATAGCAAGATCAAAATGGTTTTCAGATTTTTTAAAAATCATTTGTAAAGTTCCTCTTTTAATTTCTGTAACTTTTAAGATGTATAACGTTGACAATTGCACAATAACATTGAAATATTCTTATATTATTTTCTTCACACATACAAAATATCTGCTACTGCTACAAAATTTTTTATCCTAATATTATTTCACAACGTAATTCATATAATTAATAAGAAATATACAGAAATAATGAACTCTCTCATTCTCTTAATATGTATTAAAAATTGTTTCCGAATTTTTCTGCGTAGAACTTTAAAAAATAAATAAAAATATATATAGTATTCAGAACTCTCACATTTACTTCATAATTAGTAACTTGTTATCAAATAGATGTAAAGTAGGTAAGAGTAAATGGATAATTACTTAAATTTGTGGTAGTGTATGAATGTAACAGTAAGGATTTATTTACACATCCATTTTTTATAATTATTTATCCATTCGAACTTTTGAATAAAATATCTAAAATAGTCTTTTCTGTCTTCTCAATTTCAAATTATTTAAAATTATCCAAATTTATACTTCAAATATTTGGGAGCATGAAAAGTAAGGAGGAAAATCCATTGACACACTTCCCAACACATTTTCAACAGTAGATCTGAGACTCATCAGTAATATATGAATAAGGTTCTAAAGCCTAAAATAAACAAACAGCGTGACTTGTAAACTCTATTGGTCTAAAACTGATGAACTCGTGAGAACTTATTAAGCAACTGCAGAAAATCAAGTGACAGAAATAACTTTCCCATGGAAATATAAATGCTCTGAAAACAACATTGCTGGAAGAGTGAGACATATTACTCCAAACTGTGTTATCAAAATTATTGCAAGCATAAAAACTCGCTGCGGTGTTATCTTGTAAGTCAAAGAAATCACATAACTTATTAAATTCCAGGACATAATTTTTTTGAGTTTTGAAACCGTTTTGGCATATTTTATAGCTATTTTTATTATTTCATGCTGTAATTATATCTAATATGAAATATTATATTTTGTTCTTTTGTATTTATGTATTATAATGTTGCGTATCATTATAAATATTTAGTAAATCAATAGTTCACAGTTTCTGAAAAATCTATGAATTTATACAAATAAGGATAATCTTGGACATGACTGTAGCTTAAATAATGCAACAATAAATATAATGAGAAATTAATATCATTTTACAGCAATACATTCCTTTTATTCCAATATATCTATAAATTTCATAAGTAATTATATAATTGAGATTATATAATTGAAAAGAAAGAAGTAATTGAGATTATATAATTACTCCTTTCTTCCTTTTTATTACAAAACTAGCATGTATTGATATCTAATTTATATTATTGACTCCAAACATCAAAATAAATTAATATTCTTTGAGTCCTTAATTATAACATCTGTCAAATAAACATTTAAATTTGACATTTTTATCGAAGCAAAAATTAAAGTCCGATCAACAAACATTTATTCTTATTGAAAACATTTTATCTTATTGAAAACAAAATTTTACTTCAAATTCCTAGTAACTCATTGATATACGAAATTTCATTTCAGAACTTTTTGAATGTGAATTCGAATGTAATTTATTCGTAAGATATATCGGATGTTATAAGACATAATGAAGTTAAAAGGAACTTTCAGATATCAAACAAAATGAAAATAATTCCTGCAAGTTTTTGTAAAATCAGCAGATAAATAATTTACTAGACTGAGGTACTTTTTGAGGAAACAATAGTTTGATTTACAATAGAAAGCATAGTGAAGATAGTTTGAGAAAAACAATAGTAAAATTCTTTTTTGTATAAAAAAATGGAAAATGTGTTTTTTAAAAAGGTAGTTCTCTGATCCAGAATAAAATAAGATTACTTATTTCACAATACGATGAAGCCACTGCCTATTTCGAAATGTTTAACTCACTTGTTAATTAAGGATCGGTCATTTCTATGATATCACATAATTACCTCTTTTTCGAAGTCAGAGCTAATTTTACAGAATCTTGCATGCGACAAATGCAAAAGCTACCTCCTAAACCATATTCAAGTGTAGAAGTGTGACATAAATCAAGACTACAGATTTCCTCATTTGTATTGGTGTCTAAATACTTATTAATAGATAATGTACATTTGAAATCCAAGGTATTCATGACAAAATATTCATGCTTTATACTATAGTACTGAAAATACTTTACTTTATACTCTCCTTCGCTGAATAAAATTATTTCACTTTAGTTAGCCTTATTAAACATATTTTAATTAAAGTGTAGGAGGTATTGAAAAATGATTTTTCTCCTTAAATACACAAAAGTAATATTTTGTAGAACAATATATAAAAACAATTCTTTCTAGGTAAAGAAATACTGATGAATATGTTTCTTGGGAACATTTAAGATTATCATTTTAAATACGGAAGAAAATCATTTACGTATTGTTGAATAGAGCACAGCGGTGTAAATGTAAAACAATGATGCTGGAATTGCTTCTTCTTTCGGAGCTTGAATTGGAAATTTCTGTAGTATATCTGCTGGGAAAGATATTCTTTTAAATTTAATAAAGAGTTTTAAATTTATCATTTCATTTTCGATAGAAAAAATATTACTATTCAGATTGCCTTTATTAGGAATTTTGGTATATGATGTTTTCACTCGAATTGCAACTATTCAAAAGTGCAATATTGTGCATGATATCATATTGTATTGTAAATAAATTTTAAGAATATCATTGCAATTTTAAATTAAAATTATTTTTAATAAGTTAGAAACGGATTTCAATTCGATTTTCTGAAAATTAGGATTTATTTAAATCAAATAATAGATAAATTGTATAAAAACGTTTCTTCAAGATAATGAAATTAAAGTCATCATTTTAATGATCCTGTAGTGATGTTACACCATTGTAATGATGCCATCGAGTGTGTGCACTCGGTGGCTCTTTATTTCTCTCCAGTTGGCATATACCAGATGATTAATTCTTCGTAATTCAACTAGTCTCGTGCTAGTTGAATGAGCTTTGTAATCAGACGATTTTGCAAGACGATGTTCTAAAATTTTGTTCGACATTATTCACTTGAAAATAAACATTATTATTTGTAAGAAGTCTCAAATTAATTATTTAAAAGAACACACGCAACACTGGAACTACTACAATGGTGACCCGGACGTGATCTCTAATCTACGCGTTTAAACAAAAACCAGAAAAATGTTCACCCCGCCAATTAAGGCATTTAGATTTAACTTCTCAATTTTCGACTGACATTCGACACGTCAAAGGTGTGGAAAACATAATAGCAGACACTCTCTCACGTATTGAAATAGAATCAATTTCGAAGCCCCCAACTTTAAATTTTAAAATACTAGAAAAGGAGCAACAGATTGATGATGAGCTGAAAAATTTGTTAAATTCAAATAGTACATCTTTTCAATTAAAAAAGCATTATTTTCCTTTGGAAGATGTAAATTTAATTTGTGATTTTTCTACTTCTCAACCTAGACCCTTTATTCCTAAAAGTTTTAGACAAATTATTTTTGACAATTTACATTATTATTCTCATCCGGGTATACACTCAACTACAAATTTAATAACACAACGATTTGTTTGGCCAAATATGAAAGTAGATATCAAAAACAAAGTTCGATCTTGTGAAAAATGTCAAAAATCCAAAATTTTTAAGCATACTAAAGCTCCAATAGGCACCTTTTCAAAACCGGATGCAAGATTTTCTCATATCCATATTGATTTTATTAGTCCCCTTCCCATTTCTAATGATTTTCAATTTTGTATGACAGTAATAGATCGATTTACCCGATGGCCAGAAGTCATACCAACGAAAGATACAACTGCCATAAGCACATCCAAGGCACTTGTGGAAGGATGGATTTCCCGTTGCGGTTGTCCTATCACCATAACCACCGATCAGGACAGAAATTTCGAATCGGACCTTTTTCGAGAGCTCACAAATACGCTCGGTGTTAATAGAATTCATAGCACAAGCTATCACCCAAGTTCTAATGGGATAATCGAACGTTTCCACCGTCATTTAAAAAGTGCAATCATGGCCCACGACACGTCTAAATGGACTGAAATTCTACCAATTGTTCTTTTGGGAATACGCACGGCGTTGAAAGAGGATATAAATGCTACAAGCGCAGAACTTGTCTATGGAACAACTTTACGTCTACCATCGGATATTTTCAATGAAAATTCTTTAAAAATTCCAATAGATGAAAATTATGTAACTAATTTAAAATCAACCATGCGTAAAATAAGTCCTACAGCCACTACAACGCATGGAAGTCCAAAATTTTTTGTAAATCCAAATTTAAAAACATGCTCTCACATATTTTTACAAGTGGACAAGGTTCGTCCTCCTTTGACTCCACCTTACACTGGACCACACCTGGTATTAGAGCGTTCAGAGAAAACATTTGTAATTGATCTCAATAATAAGAAAACTACTGTTTCGATTGATCGCATAAAACCTGCTTTTAAAATTTCTGATGAGATTAAACCTGATCCCATGCCAATTCGAAATTCTAAAAACATAAAAGTCAATTCATTGCCTTCACAAAATTTGGAACCAAAATCTATCACTACCAGATTTGGAAGACGTGTGCGATTTCCAAAACATTTAATACAAGAATATGTAATAAAGTAATAATTTAATGAAAATTTCAATTAACAGTGTCTATATATAAAACTTTTTCAATTTTTTTAAAAACAAAATGCAAACTTGTTCATATGTTTTAACATTGTGTATATTTGTATTTTCTTGAAAAATTGCATTTTTCTATGTTTTCCAGAAAACTTAATGGAATTTTGTCACATTAGGTATCGTGACTTTGTCACTGGGGGGATACTCTGTAGTGATGTTACACCATTCTTACTCCAGTTGGGATATAACAGATGATTAATTCTTCGTAATTCAACTAGTCTCGTGCTAGTTGAACGAGCTTTGTAATCAGACGATTTTGTAAGACGATGTTCTAAAATTTTGTTCGATATTATTCACTTGAAAATAAACATTATTATTTGTAAGAAGTCTCAAATTAATTATTTAAAAGAACACACGCAACACTGGAACTTCTACAATCCAATAAAATAATTTTTATTTTATATATTGGAAAAAATTTTTATAAAAAATGTTTAGTATTTTTTTTTATCAATATTTGAAAATAAAAACTCTTGGTAACCAAAATAAGATTTATCTGATAGTTTACTTCAAGGAAACAAATATCTTTAAGGTTCTTCCAAAGGAATTTCCTAGTATATTTCTGTTTACCTCTTCGACCTAATCATATAATATATGATTATGATGAATATAAACACACATTCATATAATTATTTAATCATATAATATAAACATTCACAAAAATCGGAATAATTACTAGAGTATAGTTCTACCTAAAACCGTTCCCTAATAATTTTTTTGACAAAAGAAACATATCCACCTTATCTGTCTATAAGAGTTTCTAAGCCAGAAATTTCATTGAAATATTTGATTTCTTGAATTTCAAATCTAAATTACACAAATTTATTTCCACTAGAAATTTTACTAGCATTCTTTTAATTAGATAGTGAAAGTAAAATAAAGGTTCTCAGTCTTATTCAAACAATGCTTCTTTTCCTTCGTACCGATGAAAAAACTCGAAATATATATATATATATATATATATATATATATGTATATATGAACATATGTATTAAAGTATTAAATGCGTTGAAAAGTGAAACACTTTTCAAAATATAAATACTTTTCAATCGCACAATAATTGTAAAGTTGGCAAAGCAAGCCATTTGGTGCTGTACAGTAAAAAATATAATTAAGTCGCTTAAGTTTTGTGTTTAAAAGTTTATTCTTTGTAGGGGTTTTGAAGTAATTCAATTTTATTCCAGATTTATTGATACTTGTCCTTTGTCTTGAATATTCTTAGATATAAATTATTATTTTATGCTATTTTATTTTGTTAAAACATTTCGTTTATTTTCTTTTGCATCCAATGAAAAAAAAATCGATTAAAAGTGTTAACTTTGTTTTATTTTTAAACCACTTTATACAATTAATTTATGTTTTACTTAGTTGTTTATTAACTTTTTGAAGATTTTTTTTTGTATTGTCTCTGTATGGATCCCGGGTCGTAATTTCGACTCTAATCAAAAAATTATTCAGTAGGAAATAATAAATGAGAAGTGGCGGATATGTTAAATTTAAGAAACTGATGGAAATAACCAAAAATTTATACTTTTGAGTTACATTTATTATTAACTTGGGCTGTATCCCAGTGTACGGTACGCTATTTTTATATAATTATACAATATACAAGTAATATAATTAAATAATATGAAATTATAGTATTTTATAGAAATAATATAATTTTATAAAATATTATATACAATTAATTATAATTGTATATATGCGTATCGTACAAGGAGCATACCGTTCACTGGGAATTAACCGAAACTTGTAAATTGTTTATTACATTTTCTTAAATAAAAATATTTTTTCTTATTTATACTTTATTATTAATATAAATAGCTCAACTGTCATAAACCTATTCATATACTTTCATTGGTGATCAAAATAATGTTACAAATCTTATATAATTGTATTATAATGAATATTTTTAAGGAAGACCATAAATGTTTAAAAATAATCATTATTAATAAATATAAGTAAATCTCTAAAATATAAAGATTTTTGATTAAATTGTGGTATAGGTCCCCTTCTTCGCTAACTCGTGAATTTGAAGCGCTTTTTCACGAATGCTCATTAATTACTCTTTTGTTTTAGCCTTTTCATTGGTCGCTAATTAAGTTTCACTTTGAAATGGTGTTAGAATTTTCGCCATGGCATCAACGTTTTTGAAAACACACCAAGTAGGGGACCTAAAGCACATTTTCCCAGATTTTTCAATAGAAAAGTATCAAATTCCGAATAGACTGAACAAAACAGTAGTTTTTACAGAAACTTATTTTTTATTGAAAAATGAATTTTTTTTAAAAAAGATTGGGAATTCTTATAGTGGTAAATCAATACAAATTAATACAAAAATATATTAAGAAAAATAAAATATTAGTATTCTTAAGGTAGGTGAAATTTAAATTCTATTTATCTTATAAAAATGAATAAATGTAAGCACAAATTTTAAATTATAATTTGTAGTTTCTTAAAATAAATATAAAAGAATAATATCGTTTTAAATGATAAGTATAGAAACTATTTGTAAGAATTAAGTGTTTAACATTATTAAAATAACTAAATATTTTAAAAATTTTGTTATTAAATGAATATTTTCATAATATTAGTTTTAAAATACTTTTATTACTTATTTGTAGTCTTGCTATAAACTGCTAAATTTTGTAAGAAAAACAACCACAACTAGTTAACAAAAGACAATTGTAAGGACATCATTTCAACCTTTACTTGCCAAATTTCACAATTTGCATGACATCACAATATTATTTTCTCAATTTGAACCTTGTAAAATACATCCCTAACATTCTTTAAATTAGTAAGGTATTTTTAATTCAGCAAGGTATATTTTGAAGGTATTTCATTTTTTCTTTCAGAAAAATCTGCAAAAAAAAAAAAAAAAAAAAAAATATATCATTTAATAATGCAACTTAGCACCATTTAAATTAGTAACAAATATTTTATCTATTTGTCAAAATAAAAATGTTAGAATAAAGATATTCTGCTTTTCCTTCATGTTATAATTTAAAAAATTCAATGGCATATTTTTATGGTGAAAAAGTCTAACTGGATTATATGTAAGTACTATATTTTGAAATCAAATATGGATAAATAGGCATAAAATGAAACTCCTACATGAGAAATTGTAAGTAAATGAAGCATTAAAAAAAAAAAAAAAATTAGGTCTGGAATTGTATGAATATTATACTGAATTCATATGAAATTGCTGTGAAAAAAGTAAACCATTTATATTGTCATGTTAAAAGCAATCTTGGAAATAATATATATATGTATATACATGTACTTTTGATCATTCCAAAGTGAAAATTTGTGTTGTCAAACAAGCTGGAAATGCTGCCAAAAAATTCAAAATTGTACCAAAAGGATTCTCTGACAACTTTGCCATATAAATATAAAATTATAAATATGTATGCCTATATATATGTGTAGGTGTATGTTCATTCATTCAAATCAGTCAGTATAAAATTTGATTATATTCAAATATCATTATATTCTTATTATATTTTAAATAGGCATTCATTATTATATATATTATAATGCTTGCAGTAAAATTTTTGGTAAAATGCCAAAATATTATTTAAATATTTTGGTTATATTGTGTTACAATTTTATAATTTTCTCTACCCCAAATTTTAAGAATTATATTTTTCATTTATTTTTAGTGTTTATACCAACAAAAAATTTATAATAAACCAAATGCATTCATGTATATTAGTAAAATTTCATTTGTAAAGTTTAATATAGGTTTTATTGGATCAAAGAAATAATTAGTAAAGCTAAACTTGATAGTTTATTTGTCTATGTTTTACCTTTGTATTCATTAACTTCTATTTTGGAGAGTAAGAAATATTAAAAATCTAACTTTTATTTTAAGGAAATCTTTCAGCACTGTTTTTTAAAAATTAAAATAAGTTGAACCATGTCAAATGTTGAGTAAAATAGGAATAGTTATGAATTAATGATTGTTATTATGATGCTAAAAAGTGCAGTTTTAGTTTAGGTAACATATATATATCCCAAATTGTGTGTATACATTCATAATGTATTTTCTGCAAATTATAAGCTTTTATGCCAGGCATGCTATAGCTGATTTGTGTGAATTAATTTAAATAAAAATGAAAGAAAATTCCATTTTAAACTCAAATAATTTATATTTACTGCAGAGCTGTTTTTAATTTTTAAATTACTAAGTTTTATAGTATTTATAATTAAAATTATGTGTTTTTGCATTATGCTGAGCAAATTTTTGTTGCAAGGATATGAGTAGTATGTTCATTCGTTCAAATTAGAAAATTAATTGAATTTTAGTAATTTCTAAATTGACATTGTGTAAATAGTTAACAATTTTAAGGTAAAATATAATAATAAAAACTTTAATTACCTTACAAAAATACAACCTTGTAAAACCTTACAAAAATTTAAAAAATGATGCATATGCATTAATTCAACAGTAAGTTAAATTGTGAAGGCTTTATATGTGGCACTTCATTTGCAAAATTATTACCAATATACTATGATTTATATAGCATATATAACAGTTAAAAATATGTAAAATATTTTGAGTATCAGTTCATAAGGATCAATTATAACTCAAATATTTAAAATGTGCTTATATTTATTCATTAAAGGAATTCTATTTGCTTAATACTTGTGTTATAATGAATATTTTGACAATGAAAGATTAAATTAAATAAAAAGTTTTTAAATTTTTTTTGTTGGAAAATATAATTCTTCAACTATGCATCAGGAAATGTTTCTAAGACTTAATTTAAAATTAAAAAAATATTTAGCTGATTCTAATCTAAATTAAAATTTAAATAGTCCATGAATGCAGAGTCATCATGTACATTTCTATTAGTGTCACTTTTTTTTAAGTCTTTGGGACAAATTTTTAACTTTTAAAATTTTTTGAAATTGAGATAATAATTCAAAAATTAAGTTTTAACAGATTTTAATTTAGTCTTAAATTTGCTTTCAGTCAATAATGTAAAATTAATTCAGTTATAATGCCTGTTAGACAGTTTTATCTGACAACTCTGTTAGACAATTTTCAATATGAGGTTTTACTCATCACACAATCTAGGTACTGTTGTGAACTAAGCTGATTGTGTGCGTGACATCACCTATAGATATTTGAAAATATTTTTTTCTCTGGAATCAGTAAAGTTTCAAAATAATATCTACTAATATTCAGGGAGTTGAAAACAGAAAATTTCATAATATTTCATTGTTTAAAAACACTGAAATTTCAATTTCAGAATTCAGCAAAACCTAGTGAACCTGTTCTTAATGTTCTTAATATCTACTAATATTCAGGGAGTTGAAAACAGAAAATTTCATAATATTTCATTGTTTAAAAACACTGAAATTTCAATTTCAGAATTCAGCGAAACCTAGTGAACCTGTTCTTAATGTTGCCATTGTTAATAGTTGCTTGGAAAAAATATGAAAGGGCATTGTATGATGAGTGGTATTGAACATTAATGTAGCCCACATTTTGCTTATCATGTTCAAGAAAGATAAATTATAGCAATCCTTATTAAAATACAGTAAATCATTTTCAAAACAATGTAAATTTAATATTAATGAAAGAAATTACTTAACTCTAGACTCCAGATTTTTCCAGAACCAAGCTAATTAATCTCAAAACATTTTATATGCAATCAAGCTACTAATCACAATTAAATTATCACTGCATTTTTAGTCTATCTATTATTTTAACTTAAATTCTAAAAATTATTGATTTCACTCAGATGTTAGATAATAAGTTTTAACTAATAACCTTGGGTATTTGTTAATAATCAGATGCCACCTTTGTCCAAACTAAAGATAGGGAAAACTTGTATTAATATATAGTTAAAAGCATAAAGGAATTTTTTGTTGGCAAAAATTTTTTTCATTATACAGTGACAAAGCTAAAAAATATGGAAAAATAATTAATAATGTGATTGAAGTTTCTAATGATGAGGAGAATAAATTGGTTACTGCATATTTATTTTAAAATGTGTCAATCAATGTTTCTTTAATATTGTTATCTGTTCCTAATTTCACACATTAATCTAAATTGTGTGTAGAATGTAAAACATAAAGAAAAAATCCTCAAATTTTGAGTAACATTAAAAAATATAGTTGTGGAAGAAAGTATTTTTTCTCAATTAAAACAATATTTCTCATAAAAATATTAGTTGATGGTAGAAAGCAATTATATTTTGAAACTATGTAAAATGTACAATAAATATTTTAACTTGAAATTTTCAACCTCAGCAATTTTTTAAGGATGTAGTTATTTAACCCTGCCTATTGTTGCCTAATCACAATATTTGGGGATATAATTGCCAAATTGGGAGTTGAATTGTTAGTGTTTCAGTTTTCATCCAATTGTAGATTCTCACATCTAATTGGTTGGTTGTAGTTATTCAAAATAAACTTTAATCTGTAAATCCTAATCAAATAAAGTATTGTGTGTTAAAAACTACTGTTGAGGGATAAATGAATTAAATCTTATCGATATAATTTCAGTATTTGTGAATCCTTGTATTGGCATTTTTATTGCCAATACACTCTATAAATAGTGGACGATGAGTATATATAAGGAATAGCATCTTTAATATAATAATGTATTTAAAGTAGTATTTTCAAATATTTTAAACTAATATTATAATAAAAATTAATTCCAAAATAAAAAAGCGGATTTAAATTAAATTCTTATTAACCCCTTAAGCGGTTTGCCCGTACAGCGTACGTGCTACCCGAAATTGGCCTCTTCCTGTTTGCCCGTACAGGCATCGATATTTTCTCCTTCCCTTTACTGGTTTGCCCGCATTTTTCATTATTGTAAGAGACTATTTAGTATTATTATTTTTCAACAGATGGCTTAATAAAATGTTTATGTAAATAAAATGCTTTTCATCCGGGTTTTTCTATGTAGTGGAAACTTTTCTTGGAAATTTTGTTTCTACTGTATGCAGCGCTTGTGAATCTTATGGAAATTATGGATGGAATAGACGACGAAAATACTTTCTTGTTACACGATGAACTACATTTTGATTCAGATATTTCTTCTAATTATTTGGATTATTCCTCAGATGACTCTTGCAGTGAGCTCAGCTCTGATGAAGATTTGAGTTGTGAAAGAATTTTTACCGAGGTTGATGTGAAAAAGCTACCTGTTCCATGTCCTCGATTTAAATTTTCTGGTATTCTTTCTGTGCATATACAATTTGACGACACTTCTGATGTTCTACAATTTTATGAAACATTCATTGATTTTTCATTCAAGAGTAAAATTGTGGAAGAGACAAATAAATATGCCATTCTATATTGCATGCAGAATGTACTTGAAAAAATCAAACATTTAGGGGTTTTTGTGTCAAAATTTGTAAAATAGAAAATGTAAAAAAGCATTAAAAGTGAAAAAGAAAAAAAAATTAATATTCTATTAAGTATGGTACTTAATTATATGCAATAAAAAATATGCCTTTTTTGGTAGCATTTCTGGTAAAATAATTGACCCCTTAAGGGTTCAACTTTCTTTACATTTAATTAGATATTTGTAAACAGTCATTTTAAATTTATTTAATTAAGACAAATTTCTGTATCAGGTTAAAGTTTTAACCAAATAACTATGCATTCTTATATTCTTAGAACTAAACAACTATCAAGAGCTAAAATTAAAATTTTAGCTGTTTTTGTTTAGTTTTCTTAAATTAAAATTTTTTTCCTTGGTTTACACTAAGGAAAAATCCAATATACATATTTTTTTTCAATAAAAACTCTATTTTGGTATATAATTTTCTTCCCAATTAAGTTAAATAAATTACTTTATACTATTTATTTAATTTAAATTATAATATCTAACTTATAATTTTGCTTAGACTTATAATTTAAACCAGAGAAAATATATGTAATTAACATATATTTTTGATATCTATTACAATTACATTATTAAATTATTGGTAAAATAACTAGGTGTATCATCTGACGTGATTTATTTTTATAACTTCTAATAAAATACCAAAATAACCAAATTTGCAATTAGTCTGACAAAATTAAAGAGAAGCTGCTTAATTGGTAATTTTAAACTTCATTAAACTATTTTTATTAATGTTCTTTCCATTAATCATTCCTTTGATAAAAATCTTAATTATGGCAACAGCAAAATGTGTGTAAAAGTAGATGCCAAATTTAAGTCAACTTGATGATTTGGTTCCATTCCAAAACTTAAACACTGTAAGATAAAGAAGTATCATTAGTTCAATAGAAACTTTTATCATGTTTAACATAGAATTTTTCTAGTTAGATCTAACTAAATGTAGTTTAATAAATTTGAAATCAATTTTTAATATGCTCATAAATTATCATTAAATATATTTGGTTTCTTTGTTAGCAAGTGTAAAGCATACATATCTTTATTTAAATACATTTTGTTATTACTATAATGCTCTAATGAAAATCCGTAATTATATTTTAAACTAATTTCTTACCTTGTTAAGTTAGTTATATTTTATAATGTTGATGCCTGTATATGATCTTTATTTTTGATGCAAAATATATTATTTATGTCCTAATGTCATTTGATTATTTACAAAATTTTTGTTTTCGAGTTTATTTTTGTAGTTTATTTGATAAAATCATAAAATGAGTTTCAATTTAACCTAATATATAATGATTAAACGAACTTTTTATTATTTCAGAATCTAATCATCACTGATTAGCTGTTGAAATGACTGAAGAAGGTAGTATGAAGGATAATATTAGTATTATGTATTTAATGTTTATTACTATAAATTTTGTAATTATTACTAGCATATCTAAAAACATTTAATGTAATATTTTTAATTTTAATGTCAATTTTTCTTTAGCATTGATAAAAGATTAAAGTCCAGAAAATAATTTTCCTGTTATAAGGAAATGTCATTTTCTGAGAAAATATTTTATATTTATTAAATTGTATATTTTATGGAACTATTATTTTGACTAAATCTGACATCTGATTTCTACCAATATAGTTATATAACCATACAATCACACTATTGTACAAATGAATATATACAACTAGAAAATATGTTAAATCAGAGTTACAAAGTTTCATATGCTAACACAATTTAAATAATTTTTTGAAAGATAAAAATGCCAACACTTGTGAATAATTCTGCTTGTATATTGTGCAGGAGACAAGGTCTGAAATAAATTGTATTTAAATTTGCAAATAATTATAGCTGAATGGTCTTTTTTTAATACTTGAGAATTTTAATGTGTCATAAAAATGTACTTACAATACATAGTGATAACAGTTGAACCAAATCTAACAAGAATTATATGATATGATATGAGCCAGAAAAAGGATATTTCTAAATAGATATATCAGTGAACAAGGTGGTATGCTGATTTTAGTTAAACTAACATGATAATTACAATATCACGGCTGCAGAGCATAGCAAAGTATAATTAATAAACTTCTAAAATAAAAGACCTGTTATTAAGAAAATAATGCGAAAAACCTTTGAATGATAATAATTTACTAAATTGTTTTTTAGATTTTACTGAAAATTTGTGATTTAGCGTGTAAATAATATGTGTATGTACCACTTAACCTAAAAATTACTATTACTAATATTTTTCCTCGATACTACCACTATTATTGTGCTATTAAAATTTTTTTAGTACATTCTAGTGTGCACTCAATCTACATACCTACAGATCTAGTTACTTGTGTCTACAGATCTAGTATTTTGTTTATGATGTTAGACAATTTCTTATCTCAATGAG
This sequence comes from Latrodectus geometricus, assembly GCA_026290005.1. Classification (NCBI taxonomy): domain Eukaryota; kingdom Metazoa; phylum Arthropoda; class Arachnida; order Araneae; family Theridiidae; genus Latrodectus; species Latrodectus geometricus. The sequence goes on along the minus strand of JAPDSC010075500.1, from coordinate 100,603 downwards.
TTTATGTTGTTATCTTACATTGAGCAAAAATTAGTGTTTTGCGATTTGATTCAATTGTTCGTGGGCATAAATGTTTTTAATTGTTTAGAATCCTTTTCAAATTATAGAGCCTGATCTTATTAACTGATGTGTGTAAAAATGACTGTTAAACAACAAATAAATGTCAGCCACACTACATTAGACAAAATAATAAAGAAACATATTTGTGTTTTATACTAATGTGTGAATCAAATAAGTTATCATTTATTCATTTTCCCTATTTTGTGCCTTTATTAATTCATTTATTTTATTTTAGCGTTAAAAAATGTTTTACTTTCTCATAGGAGGTTGACTTCTATGTATTAAATGTATTAAGAAAGATACATTTTAATTGCTTAAAAAATGCCTAACATAAAAGTCAACCTTAAAGGTCAGAATTTATAAAGTCGGTCTGTATAAGCTGTTTCAGCTATTTCTCAATCAGCCATCTTTGCAAATCTCTCAATTGAGTTATCTTGGTGATTTAACTGTAGATAATTCATGAATAATATCTGTTTTACATGAATTTTCTGTATTTTACATTTATATATTGCATTCTGCTATGACTCAACAATATAGAAAAACATCTAGAGTTTGTTGCAGTGCAATCAGCATTTACAAATTTGTCATTTATGTTTAATATTAAATGTATTTGAATCTTAGCATAAAAGGTGATACATTTCATTCTTGAATACTAAAAATAATCAGGCTTTCCCACCATTTGAAGTATTAGTTAGAAATGCAATCATTCGTATATTCTGTTTTACCACTATATGATGCATTAATTAAAAACACATCACTATTGATTTTAATTGTCAATGCAGTTTTTCTGCCAATGATTTTTGGGTGACCCAATCAATTTTATTTGAAGCATTATTATTATTATTATTTTTTTGGTTGATAATTAGCACATTGATTTTTGATAATATTGTTCTTTAAAGTATGATTTAATCAGAAGTGACGTTCAGAAGAAATCTGAAAATTTTCTGTAAATCTTTCATATGTTTTAATCTCTGACAATTTTGATATAGAATGCTTTATACTGTGGTAATTTATTGAGTACCTGAATAGCATATGAAAGATTTCAAGAGTCATAAGAAAATTGTCCATCATCATTATAGTGAGGAGGCTCATATTATTGTATGTAATTTCTTGTTGAACATGACATTTTAGGCAGAAAATTATTAAGAGAATGGCAGTGGAAGATAGACAAATATTTTTTATTCACATCAGAATATTAGTTATAAGTAATGGATAATTACATAAAAGATACCTTCAACAATGAGTTTATGTATCTAATTTTAAGCAACTGTAAGAAGTTTGATAAATATCAGTATGTGTAACTCTATCTTGCGTATCTATACTTTATCAAATTTTAATCTATAGTATATTACTAAATCATATGTATTCATTTTAATTAGAAGAATATAAAAATAATGAAAATGAAACAGTGGTGCATTCAATATTTTAAAAGACCTATTTAAAGAATATATATTTAAAGTACTTTTAAAATTCATTTTTTATATTGTGAGTCTGGTTATTTTAACTCATGCTTGCATAACCCTTAAGTAACAGGCTAAACTTTTTAGGGAAAAAATTATTGCTGTACTGTAAAATTGCTTTGAAATCCATTGTCATCTTTTTAATTATGTAGAATTGCTTTAATTTTCGAATTGTTATATTTTTGACTATGTAGCATTGCTTTTATTTTCGATATCATTTGAAAACTTGCAGACTAAAGTTCTGGGAAAAATTTGAATTTAACTGATTATCAGTTAAATTCAAGATTTTTTTTATGAAATTTAATTAGTCCCAATTATGTTTTAATATTAATAATATGCTGCATAAGATTGAAGCAACTAACTTAGAATGTTTTGTTTTTTGTGATTTTTCAAGTCAAGCAAAACACTTGTCCTCTCTATCATTTTATTTTATTATCTGATGGGTTTTTCTTTTTTTTCAAAATTTAACCTGGATCTTTTTTTTTCTTTCAGAATATCTTTTGATGAATAATAATAATATTCTTAGAGATTAATTTTACATACAGTAATTCATATTATTGTACTTAAAAAGCTTTATCATTATTTTTTATTGTAATGTATTTTTATATCTATCCTATTTAATTAACAAAACTTGTTCAGTTTTTAGCAAAGCATCATTGATCTTATTACATTAGTTATTGTCTATTGGAAATCATTTCTTTCCAACAGACACAATTTCCAAAAGATTGTAATAACAGTCAGATTTGAAATATAAAAAATACCAAATTAAATTCTACACTTTACCCTTTAAAGTTATACATGTGTTTTTTTAGCTGAAGATTTACATGTGACTGCAAATGAATTACAGAAATCAGCTGAAGAATCAGATATTTCTGTTGAAGATATGTTTTCAAAGTAAATACAACATTATAATTCCTAGTAAATTTATTCATTGTTATTCTTTTTATTGAAGTTGTTAAGAGAGTAGTCCATGTAAATCGATCACAAAATTTATTATTAAATTTCTAACATTTAAACTAGAAGTTATTTCTTTTCATATTCAACTGAATATCTAAACTGAGTTTTGTAAACTGATATTGCTTCCTTTTTGTCTTTGTGTAAAATATACTTTAAAAATTTAAATAAAAAAAGTATGTTTTTAAAAAAGTTTTGTTATTTAAAAGTTACTTTTTTATGTCAAAGACAGTAAGTATATTGGTAACATCTATCTGTTGTTTTTAGTGGTATGAATGCTGAATCATTGAATTCTGGAGACAGTGCTGCTGTCCAGAATATACAAACTAATAAAGATCAAATAGAAAACAATAAAAATATTTTAGATGCAAATCATGTAAGTATATCCTGACTTGAACAAAAATTAATTAGTTTTAATAGAATTCAATATTTTTTGAATAATCTGTTTTATTGCTAGCATTTTTTTCTAAAAATATTTTTATTCTTTATTTTATTGTCATGTGACCGAAAATTTTATAATTTAAATCTTATTTATTATCTTTCTATAATAAAATCTTTAACAAAGTTGATATTTAAAATTTTCAGTTCCTCATATATTCATATTGCCAGAAAATGAAAATAACATAAATGTTTATTATATATATATATATATATATATATATATATATATATATATATATAT
>JAPDSC010075500.1:66714-82722 GCA_026290005.1 Latrodectus geometricus | reverse complement strand
TTTTTTTTATTACTTTGAATAATGAAATTACATTAATTAAAACTGATTACAAAAATTTTATAATGTCTGCTTAGATATATATAATATGTAATAAAATTTACATGTGCACTTTAAAATATAATCTACAAATTGAATGTAGCATTACCAAAATACAGTTAACTATAACAACATATGCCAATTTTAATTCTGACTAAATGAAGATTAAATTAAATAACTCAAAATTTCATCAATTTATTATATGTGCTTTATTTTCATTATAAAATAAAAATAAAAAAAAACAAAAAACATTCATATATCAAAACTAATGTATCTAATATATTAACTGATTTGGTATGTATGAAAATCTTTGGTTGAATATATTTAAATTATTAATCAGCTGTATTTTAATCATTAATCAAAAAAATTTTCCAATGTTTGCTGCTACATATTTTTAACTGTAACATGGTCAATAATTTTTTTAAAGGGAAATATGAAATATTTAATAAGAGATAAAAATTTAAAAAGAATTTGTGATTTTACATCATTTTTTGGCTTTAGTTGCTTTTAATTCTTTCGGCTTTGTTTTGTTGATTTTCATGAATGATGTGAAATTTATACTGAAATCAGATTTCAGCAATTATTACACTCAAAGGAAAAAAGTAAATTGTACATTCATTCTCTTATAGCTCTTGCACATTTAGAATTATCGTAAACTTTGGCAAGAGACTTTTGTGAAAACTCATCACATTTAATCTTAGTATTTTAAAGTTTTATTTTTGTTTTTTTTTTTATCTGTTTACTTTTTATTAGGACCATTTAAATAGAAGGAATATTAGATTAGTGGTGTTCAGAGATAAAATTTTTAATTATTTCATAAAAATGTATTTATCACATGAAAACATTTTTTGCCTTAGTTAAAGAACTCTTAACAAAAATAAATAAATAAAATATTACATGATTAAAGCCTTTCAAAATGCTATGAAATTTATTTACCTCATGAAAATAAATTTTATAGTATTTTAGAAGGCTTTAGTCTTCTATTCATTTATTTGTTTTTGCTTAGATGTCTTTAATTAAGACTATTTACATTAATAAAATAACATTCTTATTAATAAGTTTGTTGTTTAAAATCCTATTTATTAAATAATTAAAAATATTTTAATCAAAAATTTTAAATATAACTATTATAAAGCATATAAAACATATAAATTATTTATTTAAATCTATGTTTTCATATAACAAATATGTATTTTTATATAAAATTTAATTTTAATAAAAAATATTTTCTTAGTGTGATTATCATAAGTACATTCAGTGATAAAAGATTATAATTTTAAATTGAATCTAATTATGAATTTGGTGTATAATTTTAAAATTTCCTATATTTTACTCCCAATTTATGCTTTTGCTTATAGAATCATTTTTTAAATTTATTTATGGAATCAATTTTTTTCATTGTATTGTATCTTGATATTTTATAAGTTATTTTATATTAAATTATCCAACAGTTTAATTCATAAGAATTTAATTCAAATTAACAAATAAATATTAGTAATTTGATCATAAAATAACTAATTAAACTGTATAATATGTCAAAATAATTTAAGAATAGTTAATAGTTATACTAAAGTTACAATAACATAGTTTTTTGAGAGATCTTATAACAAGGTGATTTAATTTTATGAATTTTTTCCAAAAGCTAATATAATAAACTGGCAATCCTTATAACATATTTTACTAAAAAATAAACTTATATTTTCTCCAAAATTTTATATTTATTTAAAAACTAATGAATTTTTTTAGGAAATCTTTTACACAGTTTTAGATACAAATTAATATCCATTTCTTTCTTTTATTTATTTCATTTGTAAAAACTAAAAAGAAAAACTTTGAAATTTAATATTTGTGTTATTAATTATTTTTTTTATGTATTGCTAATTGAATGAGTTTTTTAATTAATTCTCACATGCTTATTTCTTTGAATTTTTTTCTATTGATTCTCTCCTGCTTATTGCTATTGTTATTCTCACTTTCATTAAAATTCGTAATTTGTTTATTGAACTCATATATATCATCAAGATCTGTTAATATCTATTTCATTTTTATATTTTGGAAAAATATAAAAATTTTCTTTTTCTATAAATAAATGAGAAATAATATCATTCTTTAAAAATAAATTAATTGTTGTTTATTTGAAGAATTTTTATTCTAAATAATTAATCTAATTTTCCAAAATACTTATTTTATGGGTACCTTTTAAAAATATCTTTAATTACTTAATTTAAAAAACAAATGGAAGAAAGCATTCAGTTATGTTCATGTATGAACACATTGATATATAATTGTTATCTGTTTTTCATATTTTTTATCTAGAATTTAACAGTAATAATAATAAGTAATGAACGTTATTATCTTTCAGACTATACATTTTGAAAAACAACAGATTGTTCATCAGTGGAAGCAAAGCTTGACATCTTTAGGAAAGCTGGATTGTGTTTCTGCTGAAATAAGGAAATCTGTTAGGTAATATATCTCAAACTTTAAATTCAGATAACTTTTTAAATCTGCTAAAATTAACCAAAATATTATGTTTATAGGAAAATTGAAGATGAAAACCAAACGCTTAAAATGGATATTGTAGCTTATAAAAAATTAATTAGAAAAGAGCTTGAGCAAAATGAACAATTAATACTACAACAGCACTTTAGAGAATCAGACATTGCTCATATTAAGAAAGAACTCAGTGATTGTCTTGAAAAAGAAAATGATCTTTTGGAAAATTTGTCTGTTTTGGATAAAACTGTTGAAATTACTGAACAAGAACTAAAACTTCTTTTAGAAGCAAGTAGTTTCTAAAATCTTCTGTTTCACCACAATGATTCGATAATGCACTGCACTGTTTACTTTATTAAGAAAGAATATAATTTTGGTCTGCATATGTCTCTATTATTACAGATATTTTAATTTTAACCCCTAATTTAATTAATTTAGTAGTTTTTTTAACTTCATGATACTAATAATCTCTTTAGATTATATGATTTATTAGAAATATGTTATTTATTTTTTAAATATAACCATTACCATTGAAAAATGTTAAATTAAAAGCATTTGATTGACCTATATATAATTGGGAAAAATTCATTGTGGAGATGAATTTTTCCCAATTAAATCAATCAAATAATTTTACTAAAGCTTTAAAATACTAAATTAGTCAGTAGAAAAATGTGATTTTAATTTTCAAACAATAAATATAGGAAAACAGCATGTAGAATATGTTCTGTTTTCTTATTGAATTTAATTAAAATTTGATAAGAAATTTGAAGGTATTTTTCATTTTAATAATACTTTGAATTACAAATAATGAGCTACATTTTAATATGCCTGAAGCTACTTATGTATGTACCATTAAGAGCATTTTCAAAAGTGTTTCAGACTTCAACCCTTTATGAAATACTTAGTTCTATTAAAAATAAAACTACTTTCATTTCTTATAAACATTTCTTCAAGTTCTGATTAAAGATGCAATTTAAAAAGTGTTTCAATATTGATTAATTTTGTTTTTTTAATATTTTTCCTAAAATATTGATTAATTAAATTAAAAAAAGGTGGCAATATTTCCCACCTTTTTCATAGGTTACTATGCTGTTTGATAGGTTATTATGCTGTTTCATATATTACTATTTCATATATGTTGTTTCATAGCTACTATGCGGTTTCATAGGTTACTATGCTTTTACTATAGGTTACTATGCTGTTTGATATTGTTACATTTGAAAATAAGGAATTTATGTAAAAAAATTTTGATAAAATATTTAAATCTTATTAAATTATCAAACTGTACTCAGTTTACTCATAATTATTATACATTATATCAAGATTTATACACACCACAGGAGCAAAATAAGAAAGAGAAAACAATGGAAGCTAAAGAAAAAGAACTGCAAAAGGTCTATATTTGCCAGAGAACACTTGAAAAGAAATACATGGATTTATTACATACAAAAATGACTGTTACCAAAGCATCCAAGTATGTAGAGAAACTCATTGAAGATACAAGAAATTCAATTCGAATGAATGTAAGTAGTTAATATTTTGATTTGCTTAATAAAAGTTATATCTTATGAGACATTTTCTTTTTCATTTTTACATAATTTATAAATATTGCATCTAAATGATAAATTTTTATCCTTATGCAAACTTTTTTTTTATAGTTTTACTAAATATTTTACAGAAATATGCTAACAACATGTTAATTTTTCAAACTTCATGTATAAATATAAATGTCATCATAGTGAAGAGTTGCACTATAGCTAAACAATCAATAATAAATTACAGTTTGTGTCTGATTTTCAGTATAAGTTATTATTCAATTTTGTTATGTTTTTTTTTTATGAATTACATTTTGATTAATTTTGTCATCTTTAAATATTTTATAAAATTGTTTAGTAGTTGTTTTCTTGTTTAATGTTGTAAGTATTTGAACAAATGATATAATTAAATTTATTATTCATACATCTTCATCTACTGTGTCATTCATTAAAAATTATCAATGTTATCATCATTATTAAATAAATTATTATCAATTATCAAATATTAATTTATTTTTTGTATTTTCTTTTCACAATATTTTTGTATGTCATGCAATTAAAAGATTTTCTAAAGACTTTAATACTTGATGTTTATTTTAAAAATACCTTTTAAAATAAATAGAATATTATTCACAGTGTGTAAAACTTTTGATTCACATTGGAAAAATTCAGTACTATTTATTTTTATTTCTATTCTCAGGAAGAAAAAGGCTCTAACAAAGAAAATGAAAAAGAAAGATTGTTATTAAAACTGGATAATTTAAAAATTTTAATAAGCAATCAAGAATGTGCTTTAAAAGATCTACAAGAAGAAAGAAAAGAACAAGCTATTTTATTGGATAAAAGTGAAGACAGTGCTTTAAAAGCTAGAATTAAAATTGATTCAAAACGTAATGAAGTCAGAGAGCTTGATAATAAACTTAAAGAAATGATAAAACAAGCAGGGGTGAGTAAATTACTAAGTGATATTATTGCTGAATATTGATTTAACATTAGTTATTATGCACTTTTTGTGTTAATCAGCTGTTTCTATTTATTAACTATATCATGTAACAAAAGTAAAATTTATGTAACAAAAGAAACTTTTTTATAAAACCAAATCCTATATGTTGAATTTTAATATTAAAATATCCTTTTATATTTTGGCAGATTATAAATATTCAAATCTCTGAAATTACCTGTTATGGATAGATATTTTTTATATGTGTACAAAATATGTGTATTTGTTTCTAAATTTATTTATGAAAGTTATGTACTTACCTAAATTTGAAATTATAAAGAATTACATTTTATTTTAATATAGTAAATATGTGGTATATTTGTTAATCTTAAAAAAACTGTTAAGGTTAATTCTGAAAACTTAATTTCCTTACTTCCAATTAGATCTCAGCATAATATTTTTCATGTTTAATTATAAAATAATGAAATAAATTAGTGATTTGATATTCATTTGTGGTAAATAAAACCCAGAATCAAAATGGATAGTTAATATGTGATAATAAGTTAAATTAAGATAATATGATTCAGTTATTTTTCTTATTATTAAGTTAAAATAAACCAGAAATGATTTAATATGGACCAGTTTTTTATGAGATGTATAACACCCATTATTATATAAAAAAAATTCTTTTAAAATAAACAAATAGAATCAACTTTAACAAAGCTGCAGTGTCATTGCAAAACTGTGTTAACACCTTTTTCTTAAATAAGTAAACACAAGTGTCACAATCCTGAGGTACCCTAATGATCTGTCTTCTTCTTTCTTTTCTTCTTTACTTTTTCTTTCTTTTCTCCCTCATTGTGATTGCCTTGTAAAAGGCCGAGAACTCTCCTTTAGTAGCTATCGCCGTCCTGTTGCTATTAGCTTCTTCTTGGGACTAAATCTCTCATGTATTTGCTATAGGTGGAGACCAATGTCCCTGTAAACGAGGGTCCTGGTAATTGAAGCTACCAGAGACCAATAATAATAATAAGACAATTATAAAAACTAAACATCTCATATTCACATTTGCAATTCCTACTCTACCTCAGTCTATTAAAGCTGATTACCCAAATTGTAATGTTTAACCTTATATTCTTAATCCTTTGCATTGCTTTAAATGTCAACACTTTGGACACACAAAAACTACTTGTAGGGACTCTTAACTTGTGCTCATAGTGCTCCAATTAGATATGACAGCAGTACATGTCAATTACAAGAAAAATGTGTCAACTACAGTGGTGAACATCCCTCTTACTTCCAGTTGTGGGCAACATGGATATTGAAAAAAGAAATTACAACAGTAAAAAGAAAACAAAACATATTTTACCATGTGCAAAGGCATGCAGTATCATCCCGTACCCTTCAACAAGTAATTAGTTATTCGCAAGCTACCAGTAAAGTTATGAAATCTTGTTGTACCCAAACAGATTGCTTACGTCTTCCGATTTCAAAATTATCCTCAAATATTTTTAATACTAATGTCTCATCTATTCTAAAACATATTTCTCCGAATTCTTTTGCAAAATCAAAGTCCCAAAGATCCCAAAAATTGAAGCATGCAAGAGAAGGAATTCATAAGTCACCTTTTATAAGTAAAAGAACTATAACTTCTTCTAAAAGAAGGTTCTGTGAAGTTAGATCCTTCAGAGGAGGAAACACTGCTAAGTGATGGCTTGTTCCAAGGCTAGAGCATATAGTTTTAATTAATGATAGTCTTCATTTCTTGGAACTCTCAAGGTCTTCGTACTCACATAGAAGATATCAAAACCATTATTAATTTGTATAATCCATTATTGATATGTTTTGCCATTCAGGAAATATTCTTGAAGCCTTAGTGTTATTTTAAATTGCGTGGTTATTACTGTGCAAGAAAAGATGTTACTCCTGGTACAGTATCTGGTGATGTATGTTTTCTTGTAACTTCCTTAGTTCTGTCCAGCTCCTTAACATATCACTACAGACTGTTGCAGTACACATGCATACAACATCTCTCATTACTATTTGTAGTCTTTACTTGCATCCCTGCATTGTTGTTCATGAAAGTGATTTGAACAATCTATTGGATCAGCTACCTACACCCTTTATATTCCATGGTGACTTTAATGGGCATAACACTTTATATGGTAGTGATTATACAAACTTTCGTGGTCGCATAATTGGGCAGCTCATTTCGAATAACAATATTTGCCTCTTAAATTCAACAAAAATAACTTATTTCCACCAACCCTCCTGAACTTTCCATTTGTAGTGATCCCTTTCTCACGTCCTTAATTAGTAACGGAAATGGCGTTTCCCCTTCTCAGCCCATCTGGGAAGGGGGAATAAATTCCCACGCACAGTTCGGACAGGAAATACTTTTCGATCCTCTTTTTCTCTTGGGGGAAGCAGGCGCCAGGGAGAACGTGATATACCAGTTGAGCAGAGTACAACGGACCCCAGCCACTTGGTACGCGACCGTCTTGCGATGTAGTAGAAATGTAATAAACGCTTCCTTGAATTGAAGTATTGATTCTGTTCTACACTCTGAACACTGATCATAAAACACAATACATTCATTAGATTTGGCTACTTGTTCACCTTCACTTCTATCTTTATTCAATTTTGGTGTTGAAAATGTTTTATATAACAGTGATTATTTTCCTCTAATTATAATTTAAACTGGCATAAGTAGAGACCACAAGTCTTCCATCTTTCTTATTCTTATTATCGTGCAGATTGGCCACACTTCACTCAATTAGCTGTGATTACTGACAGCATAGTTCAAAGTGAGGACATTAATGATGCTGTGTAGAAAGTTATTGATGCACTTACAGATGCAGCCAAAAGCACAATTCCCATACAATCCCCAATTCCATTCAAACATCATAAGCCTTGGAGAAACAATGAGTGTCAGGTGTTATACAAGAAACAGTAAAAGTTGTTGGGCTATATTTCATAGGTGTTCCACTATAGAAAACCCCGCAGCTTTAAAAAAAGCTAAGCTTTAGCTCATCGAATATGGCAAAATAGTCAAAAATAATCTTAGAATAGATATGTCTCCTTCCATCATATCATCAATTTCCAGCAAACGATCGTGGAAGAAAGTTAAAGCAGCTTGTGGTTTATATCAAGATTTCTCTATACCAATGTTACAAAGAGGAGCTGTCATACTCTTTTCCATATGATATTGTCAGTCTTTTAGGGTAAACATTTGCTACGGTATCTAATCCAGCCTCATATGATCCTAAATTTTTTAGGACCAAAGAGCAAGCTGAAAAAAATCTATAACGTTCCATGATAAAATCATACACTCATATAATTGCAATCTCTCTATGTTAAAATTGCAGAGAGCACCATCCCAAAATAAAAATACAAGTCCAGGACCAGATGGTGTCTCATATAAGATGCTTTGTCATCTTAGTCATGATTCTTTAAAAAACATTTTTATTCTATTCAATAGAATATGGAATGAACATGTTTTCCCCAGTCTCTGAAGTAAAGCAATAATTATTCCAATATTGAAACCGGGAAAAGATCAAACTGATCCTCAAAATTACCACTCAATTGCTCTCACAAGTTGCCTCTCTAAAACTTTTGAGCATATGATGAGCCCTCATCTTGTTTATGTACTTGAAGACAATCAGTACATATTACTTCATCAGAGTGGATTTCGGAAAAGTTAGATCAACTCTTGACAATATTGCATACCTAAAAACACATATTAGGAATGTCTTTGTGTGGAGATATCATTTGGTGTCTATCTTTTTTAACATAGAAAAAGCCTATGATAGGACATGGCCTTATGAAGTTCTTCACACTTTATTTAAGTTTTAACTTCAGAGGAAATTCACCAAATTTTATTAAGAATTTTTTAAATTTTCATTTTTTTAATGTCCGTATAGGATATATTTTATCCAACCTGAAGTGTTCCTCAGGGAAGTGTCTTAAGTGTTACTATTTTTAATATTTGCATCAGCATCATTCTTCATGTATTGCTACCATCATTTGCATTGAACATTATATGTTGATGATTTTCAAATCTTTTGCCAAGGTTCCAATATACAATTTATTGAACAATTACAAACTGCAATCAATTATCTAGTTGTTCTGTGTAATGATAACACTTTATCGCCTTCCAAAAGTAAATGTATCCATTTTTGCAGAAAAAATGAGCCTTATTCTGATCCAGAAATTAAGATATCAAACACAATTACTCCTGTGGTTAATCAAATATCGATTCTTAGGTTAGTGTTTGGTAAAAAGTTGACTTTCCTACCACATATCTTAGATTTGCGTAAGAGGTGTGAAAGGCCACTAAATATTCTCAAAGTACTCTCTCATACCTCTGGGGGTGCAGATCGTACAGCTTAATTCATGTATATCAATTAGTTATTTTATCTCGAATTGACTACTGTAGGGACGTAAGCAATTATCTCCAAATTATTTTAAAATGTTATCAGCATCACAACACCCTTTGAAATCTATGATTGTCTGCTCCTCTCTAAGGAAAATTTATAATGCTTGACCACAAACTCATTTCGCTCATCATATGAGTTCCCCGATTTACAAATCCAAATTGCAGATACTCTGAAATTTCCACCTTGGAACAAACCTAATGTTAATATAATCAATCCCTTTCCTGGATACTTTAAATTGGCCACATCTCCTCCTGTTTTGCAACAGGTGTTCTCATACATTCATTATAAATTTTCTTCCTACATTCCTATTTACACTGATGGCTCAAAATCAAATCGTCATGTTGGTTGTGGTATTGTTATTGGAAATACATTTTACAATTATAAACTTCATACATCTTGTTCTGTTTACAAAACTGAAGCTGTTGCAATTTTACATGCTCTAGTAATACAATCTAACTCTCCTCGAGAATATTGTACCTGTACAGATAGCATGAGTGTGATCAGGCAATTAGACTATTTTAACGACAAATGTCATTCAGTTATTATAGACATATTAGATATTTTAAATATATTGAAGAGTAAAGGGTTTGATATTCTGTTTTGTTGGGTTTCTAGTCATGTTGGCATTGCTGAGAATGAGCTTCCAAATACTGCTGCTAAAAATGTCACTGGCCATTTATGTAAAACAAGAACATTTTTTTTGACATTTAACAAATTGTCAAAGACTTTATTTCCTCCCACTGACAGAAATCTTGGGAATTGCAGACAAACAACAAATTATATAATGTATCACATTGTATTCTTCTATTTCCAGTTGTTCCTATGTGAAGAGTTGATGTAAGACTTACAGGCTTTTAAATTAGACATACTGGATTTACACACAAGCACTTATTCTTGTCTCAGAGAGCTCTGATGTGTGACATATGTAATGTACCATGTACAATACATCACATTTTAATTGTTTGTCCCAATTTCAATAATTTATGCTTAGTATTTTTTAACAGTATAAATTTAATTTTATCAGATTTAATTTGATTAAACCACATAGAAATTTGTTTGCATTTTTATGCAATAGATTTTTTAAATTCTATTTGAATTTTTATCCATTTTAATCGTTTATATAAATTTTTATTATTACTAACCATTTATTACATTGTATGGTGCAGAAATGTCCAATATTAGAACTTGCACTATTAAACCACAAAGAAAAAATCTTTATATAAAGCTTATGATATAAAAAGCTAAAATTTATAATATAAACAATACGAAACCTAAATATAAAAATTTATAATTGTCATTTTTATTATCTATATCAGGGGTGGCCAAGACGTTGACCGCAGTCGACTGGTAGACCAGGAAGACATTTTAGGTAGTCCACGCAACAATCCCGATAATGACCTCAGATATTAACAATTTAATTTATGACTTATGGCATAGAAATCAATGAATTATTAAAATAAAAATTTACTACAGTCTACGCTTTGAAACCCAAAGCAAACTGTGCAAAGATTTATGATTAAAAGATTTCTGATTAAAGGTTTACGATTTATAAAACCTAAAACGAGCATGATGAGCGTGATTAAAACATTAAAAAAACTATAGAAAGATATGCATCTCAATTAAGAAAACATGAATTGAGAAACTTCAAAAACATGGAGGAAGAATGCATCCATAATCCAAACCGAGCCTTTGAAGATTTTGCTTAATACTTACTTGTTTTGTGTGAAGAATTTGAAAGAAGATTCGCTGACTTAATTAGGTTGAAAGAAATACTCAATTTTATGATATTTCCATTTAATGAAAATGGAAATATCATAAAATTGATTTCATTGATGGAGTATCTGAAAAAATAGGACATTTAATAGATATCACATCAGTCATGGTCGAGGAAGAAATTATTAAATTAAGATGCGATATATTTCTTAAATCCAGAGCATATTTAGCAATACTGATTTTTGAAAATTAATTTATGAGGAAACGTTTCCAAATATTTACAAATTGATTTTGTATTTGAAATCATTGGATTGAGGTATCTTTGGGGATCTGCTTTTTCAAAGATGAAAAAAAAAAAACAAACATTGGTCGCATTTAACAGATAAACATTTAATTTCGTGTTTATGCATTGCAATAAGCTCGTACCAGCCACAATATGATAAACTTGTCGCAGATATTCAGGGCCAAATTTCAACTAAAAGAAGTCAATAGCATGGTCAGCTTTTGATATATGAATACTTTGATTATTTTCGTCAAGAAATTTTTATTTTGTTAATATTAATATTAAATTTTCTTTTTTTTAGAAAAATTACATAATTTTGCACTTTTTCTTGTTACCGAAAATAAATATGTACGTTAATTTAGCTCTGCCATTGGTAAACCGCCTTCGATTTTTTAAATGAAGTGTAGATCACCGATCCCAAAAGTTTGGCCACCCCTGATTTATATCATGTTCTAATTAACTAATTGATCTTGTCCTAAGATATTTGAAATGACATTAACAAATCAGTAACAATTCTATAAAATTATTCCCTTTTGTTTCTTAAAGAGACAAATTGTTATATCAAGATGTATACTTATTTTTGAAGGGACAAGAATTAGCTCCCTTTGAAAGAGAGCTATCAAATTTAAGGAAAGAAATAATTGTTGCTGATCAAGGCAAAAGGAATTTGGAAGAAAAATATTTAAGCTTTCAACAACAATTATTCTCTTTGACTAAAGAGAGCTCAATTAAATCAGAAGAAAATGATCATTATCGGAAGAAATTAGCAGTTATGGAAGGAAAGAAAATTCAAATAGAAGGTAGATATCTTTAAGTAGATTAGATGTTTAATTTATATCTAACTTTTATTGTTATTAATTATTTTAATTTTTTGAAATTGTAATCTAAATCATATATTTATGTATCTGTTTACATTCAATGAACTTTAAGAATATTATAATGTGACATAATAAGTCAATTATAATAAGCTTTTTGCAAAATTTTCAAAAAGTAAAGAAAAAGAAATATTCACTGAATTATAAATGGGATAGAGAATGGTATTATTGATCAAAATTTCAAATTATCAATTTGTTTTAAATTTTCTGTGATTCAGACTAATTTATCTAATATGTATAAAATTAATTTATCCAAACAAAGTATTCTGTAAATTTCGATTATACAGCAAGGTATAATACAATTTTAAGGTATAATTGGCTATATATACGACCAATAGCAAGGTATAATTATTGATTGAAATTGAAAGTTTATTATTTTCAATAATTCTTTAATAATTTACCAATTATTAATAGTTAAAATTTTAATTATTTGCAATTATTGACTTAAGAATAGTTCTAAATCTATTATTTTTTATTTATTTTTATATTCTTTCTTTGGCTAATTGTTTTAAATGAAATCTAATTTCAATTTAAAACTATGTTTTTAATTTCAACTTGTGGCAGTTTATATACAGTTGCTTGGTATTTGATTAATCAATACTTAACAGTAATATATGCATAAAAATGAGTTGAATGAGTGTATTACTTTTATTCTATCTACAAATATTGATTGATGATGTGAAAATAACAGTTATGCATTTCACAGAATGTAGTATTTCTCTTTATTATAGTCATATTTAATCAGAACTATTTATTCTGTTGAAATACTTTTTTAAATGTTAATTTTATTCATTTTAAAAATAATTATTTCTATTTTATAGAAACTGTAAACAAATTGAGATGAAATGATAGCATTTTTTATAAAATTTTAGTTTTTGATAGTTTAAATGCAACATTAATTGTTTTTAATTTAATATTTTATTATAATAAAAGTTGCAAAACTAACATTTTGGAGTGTTATAATTTTTCAACTTTAATACTTTCATCATTTTGGTAACTATTACTTAAAATAATTTGAAAATATAAATGACAAATAGATTTGATAAGTAAAAGGTATTTTTGATTAAATTATATTAAATAAATTATATTATATTGGTGGGAAACTATTAATTTGTATGTTAAAATTCCATTTTTAAAAGAAAATTATTTAAGTACTTTGTATGGACTTTAAATTTCAAAAAAATTGAAACATTTATTTATAAACTGAAATAAAGTTATAATGTATAGTTGATATTTTAATAATAATTTTAATATTTTGTGTTCTATGAAATATAGCTGACATTACCAAGGAAGAAAAAGATATTAAAGATTTAACAAATAGAATTCAAAGTATTGATAGAGAAATTGCTTATTTGAATAATTTAGTAAAAGAGAGAAAAGAACTTCAAGACACTTTATTACATTCAACTGAATTATATAAGAGTGATTATATTAAGTCCTTGAAGGTTAGTAAATTTTAATCTAATAATGCAAAATTTTTCTAAATTATGAATAATCATTATACCATTAATTAACCTGCTATAATATAGACCATTTCCAATTTATCTTTATCTATATTCTCTATATTATTGGATGTTAATTAAAGGTAAGATTTCTAATGTTTCTTGTGTTTTTGCCAAATAATACTGGAAAGTTCATAGTTATTTTTTAATTGTTGTTACATTTGTAAGTTGATTTTAAAAATCAATATGCCATAATTTTTACAATTCTATTGGGAGAATATTTTTTTTATAATTGACACATTTGACTGTTTATGGTTTAAAAAAAAGAATGTGTGAGAGAGAGGGTGAATGATTGAAACTTTTTTTTCCTACATAGTTTTATTCACTCAAAAAAAACTGTTTATCTAATATTAATTTTAAAATTATTTAAGTTTATTTGTACTGAAAATCATAAGCATTAGTTAAAAATTTCACAATTTTTATTATTATTTGAATTTTTTCATTGCAATTTTTAACTTTGAAGAAATCATAGATTTACAAAATTTTTAGTGAAGACATTTTCAATTTTATAACTATAAATAAATTGAAAATTAAATATAAATTTTAGGACACATTTTAACTAAGCTGGTAACCAAGTGGTTAGCACTCTTGCCTTCAATTCAACAGTTTGTGGGTTTGAATACTACCTTGAGCTTGGATGTTTATAGTGGTTCAGAATCCACTCTAAATCATAGGTCCTAGTCTAATTGACTCTCGTGTGCAGAAAATAACTGTTGAATGACAAAATGATAGCAAATAAAACATTTTAAATTGTTCTGCTTGAAGCAGTTACTTCAATCCTATTTTTTTGGAATTTCAGGTAAAGAATGGAAATTTGAGTATTATGGAGAAATTTGGAATTGCAACCACAAATGTTGATATGTTTTATGTTATGTGTTCAGCATTATATTTCCCTATTGCTCTCCCTGTACACTACCAGTTAAATGAAAGCTGTTGAATGGAATCTCTGTAATTTAGAAGCAAAGACCAAGCAAAATATCTCTTAATACTTGACATGGTGCTTGCAGAAGTATCATTTTGTTTGGAGAGTCTTGCTATTTAACATGCCTTAGTCAATATGACAGACCTTTTCTAGGTCTGTTATGTTCACTAAAGGATTCAAATTCACTACTTTCTGAAAATGAGAATGATGGCCAACTAACAAACCACCTCATTTTTTAATACAATGGAGGTATCTTGTGTTGTTACGTATGTTTAATATTTTCTAGATGAAATATATTTACAAGAATATGTAGTTTGTGGTTTTTTATGTTCTATATCATCTATAATAAATACATGCTATATTAGAACAAATAATTTAAGCAAATAATATGAACTCTTATCCAATAAATTTATGAAAACATTTTCTTAATCAAAACTTATTAGTGTCTTTTTTTTTAAAAAGTTTAAAAATGACAAATAATAGATAAAAAATGTAAAATTTTCTTCTAAACTTATAGTATATGATTATATGTTTCAATAAACATATTTGTGATTTCTTTTTTCAATTATAAATCTGTTTGTTTCTACAACATTTTACAAAATATGGCATATTATCCAATGCTATGTAATTTTAGTATAAAAATGTGCATTATAATTAATTGCTGCTTTCTTTAATTTTAATTTACAATATTAATTTGAGCTTACAGCTAGCATATTTGTTTAGAAAATAAAAATGCTCCCTTTAAGTTACTTAGAAATTTATTTCTTCTGAGGACTAATATGAAGATTATTGAATATCTTCTCTGAAAATGATATTCTTAATTAATGGAGTGAACAGCTATAACCCAGATAGCACAGTGGTCCTCAGGATGTTCGGAGAACGTCCTCTTACGTCCACCTGGACTTAAGAGGACGTCCGGTATGGGTGCAGCGACGTCTTACGGACATTCTCCGCACGTACCAATGTCCGGAAGTAACACGTACGTAGGTCGTCCCATAGACCTCCGAGACGGACGTGATTTGGCACATATTGGACGTGATTTGGCACATATTGACCGTGATCTGGTACATATTGGACGTGATTTGGCACATATTGGCCGTAATCTGGCACATATTGGACGTGAATTGGCACATATTTGGACATTCATATAACAGCCATATTAAGCGTGTTTTTAAATTTTAGTATTAAATAATGTGCACTATCATTGTTTTTAAGCAATGATTCAGTAAACTTTTTGTATGTTATTAAAGTTTACATACTTTATTTA
>JAPDSC010075500.1:46456-66704 GCA_026290005.1 Latrodectus geometricus | reverse complement strand
TTTTTGTTTATAACTTTATTATTATTCAGTAAACTTTTTTCACTGTTGTTTTTTTCTGCAATAATTCAGTAAACTTTTTGTATGTTATTAAAGTTTACATACTTTATTTACTAATAATTATGTGTATTTCTGTTTATAACTTCATTATTATTCATAAAGCTTTTTTCACTGTTATTTTTTTCTGTAAGTAGTGACTGATACCATTTCGCAAAAAAATAAAGAAATGAAAAATAATTATTTTTCCTTTCTTTAATTTTTTTTGCAACATTATTATGAATATAAATTACTACTGTTCTAAAAAATAAATATAATAAAATTGTCAAGGTATTAACCGAAAATTTCATTTGAAGGAAATATTAATACTTCTGACAAAGGAATTCTTTTGGGGTATATCTAAATGCTAAATTTTTAAAATGAAAGATATCTAAAAAAAAGGTACATTGTTTAGAAGTATATCATACTTTTAAACAATGTAGCATTTTTTTAAATATAAGAAATATACAGGTTTTAATATAAGTAAATGCATTACAATATTAGCAAATATATTAATATAGATTTAAATATTTGAATTTATGCTTATGTGAAACAGAGGGAACTGCTAAGCGATTAAAATTTCATAGAAGAAATAAATACAAATATATCAATTTTAATATAAGCATATATATTGTAATATAGATTAAAATATTTGCATTTGTTTGTAACACAGGAAGAATTTTTAAATGATTGAATTTCAAAAAAGAAAAATAAATATATATATATATATATATATAAAACACTGGTATATATATACCAAAACATTTTATTTACACACACAAATACACACTAAAATTAACTAATTTAATCAACAACAATCATTTAAATAACAGAGAATCCACAATTTCAGTTGGCACAATTAAATTAAGTTCGAATTAATAATTATCTAATTTTTATTTCTCTCATATAAGAAAATAGCCAATTTCTGAAATGTTTCCATGCGACTATTTTAATAGCATCATTATGATTTATTATCAAAATATATTAATATTTATTAAGTTAACAAATTTTCCTATATTTTATGAAATTCTTAGAAAACAAATTTGTGTTTTAATCGAATGGATCTAAGATATTTCAGAAGTACAAAGATTACATTAATTGGCATTTATATAACCATAATTATATTTTGTTTTCTTTGAAATATTCAAATTTCTTTTTTTATTTAAAGAGTGATTCAAAATTGCACAGTTTTAAGTATAAATCAAATGAATTTAAGAAATTAAATGAAATATAATTTGGAACAAAATATAGTTTTTAGATTGTTAATTTCACAGAATTCTATATACACACTCAATTTTTATTCACAGTCATTATTATTATTAAAATCATTATTATTTACACAATCATTATTTTTTAATGTTTCTCCGCCCTTTCTTTTGCATGCCGCAGCCAATTCGATATGCTCTTAGCCATCTCTGCTTTTGTAACTTGAGGCATATGAAAACAGACTGCATCTATTATTAAAAAAAGAAATTAATATTTTATAAGATAATCTAGAAAGATCAAGATTATCAGAAACAAAACTTTATATGTTAAGGTTTAATGATTATTTCAACAACTTAAATTTTATTTTAAAGATATAAATTAGTTTAAAAGAGCTACTGTTAAAAAAATTCAACACTTGTAAAGCAATAAAGCAAAATAATTTTCTTATCACCATTAGATTCTCATTTGATAGTTAAAAAATAAACAACACATGGACTTATAGACATAACAAATCCCAACAATGAAATAGCAAGTTTTAAATTTTTAATACTTTTTATAACATATTAAAATTAGTCTGATAAAGAAATAACTTTTCAAATTGATTAAATATAATATTAGTCCATTTTAATTCTAAAAAATCTTGCTATTAATATATTTCAAAAATTCTATGGTTTTCATTTGGGTGGATACTATCACCGCTGGGGGTTTAGGTATTTCTTTAGTATTTCCATTTAGGCTTGAGGGAATATGTGGCGCTATATTCATGTCTGCATCGACATCAGATTCCAGAGAATCATACCTGTTATCAGTGTTTATGTCTGATATTTCATTATTTGAGATGTCAGATTTTTTAATTTTTTTGTTAAATTTCTTTTTCCTATTTTTTTGTTTCGAAAACCCTATATCATTATCCGTTTCTGTATCCGAAATCACATATATGTGGGGTCTCGCTCTTTTGGGTGCTCTAGTAGCGCGTGAGTTGTCATTAAGCCTTTCCCTATCGCATGTGGTCGTGTTAGGCCTAGCCGCTCCCTCGTGCATAGGGGGTTGTTTTGGTACTTTAAAAATGTCACTATTGTCAATAATTACGCCTTTACTGGTACTAGGTGTACTATGATCAACATTTTTTATAATACTACTAGCTGCAGTTGTTAGTTTTACATCATTATTAACATTAATATTTTCAGGATTACTGATAATGTTTTCATTATCGTTTACAATACTATTTTTATCATTTACGTTACTATCATTTATATTTTTATCAGAATTATTTACATTACGTTCGTTAACATTTTCTATTTTATTTACACAACTAATTGCTTCTACTTTACTATCGAAATTAGTTATACTATTAGACACAACAGAATTTAAATCAATATTTACAGTTTCAGCATCATTATTTACAATTAAGGAAGCATTATTTGAACTCTTATTCTCTACCTTACTACTAATACTATCATTAACATTTTTCTTATAAAAATTTATACTATTTGGCAATGCACTACAGTTTCCAAAGAATGAGACGCACTCACCTATATTAATTAGTAGTTGAGTATACAGGTGTCCGATGTACTCCATCGAGTTAGCAGGCGCTGGCATATTGTCTCTGGCAAATGGTAGTAGAATTCCCGTATTGGTAATTCCCGATGTAATTTTTGTGAATAGCAGAAATGCTAAGTCCAACGTTTTCCGAAGAACTCTCTACGGTAGGGCAGCCGGCCTGGCTGCCGTGATAGTAGCTGGGACCCCCCGGGTCACCTTCCGATGTAACTCGCGTCGCCAAAACCAGTTTCAAGAGCTCAGATCAGGTGCGTCCTTTCTCTTCGAAGTCTTGAACCGTTCTCCAAAAATGATAGTATTAATAATTACCTTGTAGTACTATCATTTTTAGTTTATTAAAAGATAGATTTTTATAAAACAACTTTAAATATTTTTTTTAAATTAAAATATTGATGAAATTTCAAAAAGAGAAGTAGCAACAGCTTTTTATTTAGAACTTCGGCACTAACTACGAATTTATAAACGTGCGTGCACTTTAACTTTGTTGGTTTAGCATTAACTCGTTCGAGTTTTTGACTTTGATAAAATCGCATTTAAAGCCTTTGCATCCTTATATATATATATATATATATATATATATATATATATAAATATAATATATAAACAAAACAGATAAAAAATTTACACACCATACATAAATAATTCTTTTTTCTAAATACTCTTCGAGAAAAATCAACTGTTTCTATAAACTTTTTAATTATTTTAATTAAATGATATTTTTAATGGTGAAGAATAAACTGAAGAACGTTTGTAATTTTCAATCAAAATTGCATCATATAAATTACATAGTAACAAGAGAAAATTTTACCAAGATTTTTTTTTCCTTACCTGGAAAACAAAATGTAGCGGAAGTAAATACAACATTATATTAAATTTGAATAAACATTATGAACATATTTTAAAAATATTATTATACTGTGTAATCTGTTAATTATTTTAAAACTTATCAATTCGTATAGATCTAACGTATTGACATAACTTACCTTTAGAATTTATGTACTGTCTACGTATAACCCTTGAAAATCCCTTTTAAATTCATGTCGTATTCAAAAAAATATAGTTTTGCCAAACATACTCTTTTGTTTTTACACATATCTTTGTTTATAATTATGATGAAATAAACGACAAGATCTTTAATAGCACAAAAATTCATAAAATTTACATAAGGTGATTTCTACTAATTAAAATGAGAATATATTCTCATTTTATTTACTAAATACAATGTAGCACAAAATTATTTACATTTAATAACAAATCGATATGATTTTTTAATTTTATAAGTAAATAAAAAAACGCATTCAGATCATTTGTTAGAAAAACCAAAAAAGGATGTAAAAAAACCTTTTCAGGATGTTTATCAACAGATCGTCCAAAACAGATCCATAAAACGACATACTTAGAAGAGCTTTATAAGGCTGTCCTGAGGACTTTCTCAAAGAACATCCAGGGGACGTCCAAATCACATCCAAGACGTCGGAGGATCAAATATGGATGTTTTGGATGTCCGAGGGATGTACATTGGACGTTGTTTGCTATCTGGGAAGTCTGTTGAAAGTTTTTTCGTTTTCCAGATTATTTTATTTTATGTAATACCTTTCTTCATATTTTTATTGTAAGGCAGCCTTCTAACTAAAATTATGTATTTGAAACTTCATTCTTAGTTTTGTTTTCCTTATTTTGAAGTTTTTATTTTATTTTAATATTATTTTTTATGTGGATTTGTAATTTAAAAGTTATTATTCTTTCTAGGAATCAGAACTGTTTTTCTTAGAAAAGCAAAATGAACTGAGAAAGAAAAGGAGAAAAAAGAAAAAATATTTTCGGAAACTTATAGAATCACAGTAGGTGATAACTTTTTTGTAGAAAAAAAGTAATTCTATTAATTATGTATTATATTTATATATATATATAAAAAAATTTTTTTTTTTTGAGTATCTTCTTCAATTTTAATCAGTGACTAATATATAACTGTTTTATTTCTATTTTCATATTTATCTCATTAAGAAGTAACCATTAAGAATGACATCAAGATGAAATATATATGTACAGAATATAATAGTGATTTGTTTCATTGTTTTTCAATTGCTTGAGTTTTATAATGTATTTTTTTTATTTAGTTTAAAATAAACTGAAATATAAGATATTTTTTTATTTGTATCAGTACTTTAAATGTATTATTTCATTATACATTCAGTTTAAAATAACTCTTTTACCAATTAAAAATATAAAAATGAAAAATTATAAGAAATTTAATGGCTGGGCTTGCTCACAATATAATTGTTTCTATTTATTTATTTTTTCAACTTAGGCAACATGTTGTTTATTGGGAAGGAAGAGTTCACTTAGCTGAAGAAACAAATAAAATTTTAAAATCTGATGCTCACTTATATGAATTATGTTCTTTAAGAAATGAAATTCGACGCTTTCAAGTGAGAATTTTGATCTATATTTTTGGTTAACATCTTTTACTATTATATCATGTTTTGCTTTCAGCAATTTCTAAGCTGCTTTTTGAAATTTCTATATCCTGCATTGAAAACATTTTATGTTTTCCAATAAAATGTGCAATTTTTTTGTTTAATTTTAATAATTAAAATTTTACAGAGAAATTATTCTCAATTTCACTATCAAAATTTTTAAATTTCTTTAAATTTTTAGTAATAAAATGCAAAGGAAATTCTTGATAGTAGTTAATGTACAAGTTTTTATTATTAATAATACAAAATATTAGATTTTGAATGAGAATTTATCCTTTTGTGCTCTTTTGTAATTCAATAATTTCCATTCCCAAGAACTAATATACATAATATAAAAAGTATGTATTGCACTTTTTGAATTTTGAAAATATTTTTTAATGTGTGTAAAGGCATTTTTTTGAAAATATAAAATTGACTTAATCAAACATTTTTTGCCTATCATTAGATTCATTTGATTATGAAATTGTAAAATGACATCATGTCAACTATAAGCAATATTATTTGATTTAAAACCAAGACTCAAAATTGAATATAATTTATTTTTTACATTTTAATCATTACAATTTAATCATTTGAATTTTTAATATTTTAACATAAATATTTTTTGAGTTTTACAAGTTTTCTTTTGTACCTTTGCATAAGCCTACTCTTTTTAAAAAAGATAATGATATTATGGAAGTATTTTTTTATCTGTTGTTTGATTCTATTGAACATAGAATTTTAAAATACCATTTTCTCTTTATTACTTTTGCACATATCTCGTGATTTTTTTTAACTATGAAATTCTTATTTCTTTCATTCATTTGGCTACATCTCTTCAACCTATTTCTTACAGTTTTCGATATTATGGAAATTTTCTATTGTTTGGAATTCAAAATTTAAAAACAGTGGTAGTTCTTTAAAGCATCCAAGAAACTGCAACAAAGGAAAATGAAGAAAAATCAACAAATTTAATTTTTTAATCTATTGAATTAGAGAATAAAATAGCAGCAAGAATGTCACAGGAAAGGAAAATTTGAATTTAAAGAAAATATGATATTTAGCAGCTTTTAGTTAAGATTAGTGATTATTTGCTTTAGATACTTGATTCTAGACCAGGGAGGGACAAATTATGGCCCACCAGAAGATTCTGTCTGGCTAATTGATAAAATTTTAATTCACCAAACCAAGGCAAATTAAAAGAAATATATATTTATATTATATCCTTTTCTACTTTGTTTAGTTATTTTCTTTTTTTTCAAAGGACTGATGATCTTTTTACTTTTTCTATTTTTGTTTTACAAAACATAAATAGAGGGAAATAGACAAAACATACAGAAGTTTTCAATTGGTAAAGTGTTAAAAGTGGAATTCCTTTGTTAGTTATAACTATGGATTAGCACCATAGGCATTATCTCTTTCTCAGGGAACAGGGATAAGGTCATCTAATATAGGTGAATTATACCCCACATGTGGCAGATTGCTCATTTTAAGCTGCAGTCAGCACTTTTCTGTTTGAGTTCCAATATTACTGTATGCTTATGGAAAGATTACAAATGTAATACATCATAGTGAATAGTGGTGAAATTATTAAAAGTATCACTTGTTTGGGTTATTCATAAAGTACTTCAACTCCAAAATGGCTGCTAAAAACATAAAATTTATTCAGAGGGCTGTGCTTTTAATGATGAATGGATCAGGAAATATTTTTTCTCAGTTATAAAAGATGAACCAGTGTATCTCATCTGCAATGAATCTGTAGCAGTTTTCAAAGAAACGTTTCCTGCCATTTCCCATCAAAGTACAAGAATTCCAATTAGGAAGCAATGCCCAAATATGAAACAAAACAAAATACAGAACATTTTTGTAAAAAAGTTATCAACAAATATTTTTCGTGAAGGTAAACAGTATTTAAGAAGCATATACACATGCAAGTTTTATAGTAGCATATAATATTGTTAATATAAAAAAATAATAAAGCGTTTAGTGATGGGGAGTTCATTAAATAATGCATGGTTCCAAATTTGTGATGTTTTATGTCCAGACTAGAAAAATAATTTTGAGTTTGTAAGCTTATTTAAAAAAAATGGGGGGCTGCTAGAATCAAAGGCATTGATAAAAATGTGACATCACAATTAAAGTCAAAGATTTTCAGTTTAAATTTTGCTCATAGCTGTGACTGAAAGCACTGATAAAGGACACTATTTGGTTATTATTTATAAGTGTGGTGTTGATGAGAACTTAGAAATTCGAGATGAACTGGTGTCCAAGCATTGTTTGAAGGGAACTACAATAAGAAGTGATATTTTTCATGAATTTCAAAAAGGCTTTTAACTTTGAAAGTACTTATAACAAAAATATGTAATATAACAACTGATGTGGAGCACTAAATATGTCAGGAAAAAAAATCTGGATTTTTTGGACTCTTAATCTTAAACAAAAAATATCCTGGAAACAATATTGTTTTTCTACATTGTTTTATACATCAAGATGGTCTGTGATGGCTGTCGGTACAATTTGAGTACACTGACATACTGTATTATACGAATGTAAGAGGGTATAGTGTAGGATATGTTTTTTAACGAAGTATAGTAGCTGAAATTGGCATTGTGTTGTTCTTCCATGAAAAATAGTATTCTGCGGAGTGATAAATGTAATAGCTTTCGGACTTCGAATTTTCACAAATCTTTGTCATACAAGCAACTTAAATATCAAGATAAAGAGAAAAATCAATTTATCAACAATATCTAGGTTCATCTCAAAGCTTTTAAACTAAAAATTTGTTTGCTGTTCAATTAGCTAAAAACAATTTGTCTCATTTCCCTTGGTTAAATTCAATATCCTCAATAAATGAAGATAAGCTTGTAAATTATGAAAGAAATTTAAAAATAAAACTGAAATTTGAGTTCAAACACAGATTTCAAAATTTCAGTTTCATTGAAACAGAATTGGATATTTTTACTATGCTTTTCTACATAAATTGTGAATGAGGTCAGATTTACAGCTTGAATTTATTGAGTTGAAATTTAACAGTCATCTCATGAAGTTATTTTTGAATATGCCAAAATTAAACTTACGAATCATCATTATAAGTAAGTTTCTCAAATTTAATATCTCATGCATAGAAAAACTGATATGTTAAGTATGTATTCAAGTATCTACAATCAGAATGACTTGCAAATTGGAATGATTTCAAAGAAAGACTTCTATCTCTTCACGTATCATTCATGCAAATCTGAAAATTACAACATGATTAACAGTACACTTGTAAATGGTACCTAACCAATATTCCTATCAACTTCAAAAAATCATAATTTTTTTTTTTTTTTTTTGCATAATCCATGTTAAATTAAAGAAACAAATTTCTTTCTCATTTCATTACATATGTTGCACAAAATAAATTAAAAAAAATGTGTTTGAAACCACTAAATATCTTCAAAATATGCCCCAGTATCAGTAAGAAAGCATGAATTTGAATTTGAACTAGCTAAAAATTTTTTAATTTAATCGTTTCTTCAAAGATTTGAGTTTGATTCATTTACTTAAAGCTTTCGAATTTGCCTATTATATGCCAAACCAAAATCTTTGGTCGAAGAAATTTTACAGGTGGTTGGATGTAGTCTCAGAAATGATGAATGAATAGAAACAATTTTGGCTGGCAATTTTAACTAAGAATGAATTTATCAGTACAATTATCATTATGAAAGCAGTGTCTGAGATATATGAAATGGAAATTCATGTAAAACCAAAATTTTACATAAGAGCAAGAACTCTTGACTGATACTGTATTCTCAATTTAAAGTCTAATTTATCATAATCCATACGCAAGTTCTTGCAGTTATCATTTGCCTTTATCTGTATTACCTAATGAAAAAAATAAGAAAATAAAAATATGTAAACAGAACAAAATAAATAAGATGAGAAAAATAATCACTTCACAGTTAAATTTTAAAATTGACTAGCACAATTTAAAAATATTTAATATGTTACAATTTTCTAGCTCTAATCTTAATATGTTTAAATTGGGTGTTCAATTTATTAAATTTTAGTTTTGTAAGAAATATTGATTTATGTAAAAATGTATTTTTTAATTATTTCTTATATTTTTTTGATCGCTTAACAATGTATTTTTGTTTTCTTGACATTTTAATATTTTTCAATTTTCTTCACTTTATAAACGTTTGCTTTGTAAAGTGCTGTTCTTAATTATGAATTTTTTTTTTCCATTATGAACTGTTTTGTTTTTCTAGAATTGCTGGTTTTGTTAACTTATTAGGTTATAACTATTAATAATTTAAGTCAACAAAATTAAGTCAAAATCTTTTGATAAATTAAATGTTTAAAATTTCTGTATTCTTATATTCTGAAAAATATTTTGTTTGCAAATTAAAAAAATTAAAAATATGGAGAAATATTTTTTCATTTATTAATTCATATTTAGCTTAAACAAGAACAGATTAAAAAAGATCAAGATAGATTGGTAGAAGAAATGAAGAGAGCTGTTTATAGGCATACAAGCTTGTATGTAGAGGCTGATAAGCAATTATTATTTGGAAAAAAGAAAAAATCACCTCACTATGTTAAAAAACGGATTAAATATGCTCACCAAAAAGCTGAAGAATTGAAAGTGGTAATGATTATTGTATTTTTATTTAACTTTTAAAACTTTTATTCTGAAAACATAAGAACACTAAATTACATTCTAAATGCAAATATTCTCGTTTTGAGCTAATTAATCATATACATATGAAAATAAGTAAATTTAATTTTTTAAATAAGATTTTCTTGGTTACTTTTAAATACTGTGATGGAAGTGCTTAACATGATGGCTTTTAATCAAATTAATTTCGTTTCTTAAAATTTTGATAAAAACTGCTGTAAGATAACATGAGTTACTGATGAATTTATTATCAATTTTTTAATTCCTGGTTTGGTATGAAAAATCTTTTTTTTATTTAAAAAAAAGTATGTAAATTTTATCGAAATATTTATCATTGAGATTAGAACTTAAATTGGTTAATATTCAAATCAGCAATGATTTTTAACAATAATTGTGTGTTATTAAAATATACATAGATTTATTTTATAATAACAATTAAAAATTACTTAGTGCTTTTATGTTTTAGTTAAAACACCTGAAATACTACAGATTCTAAGTCTGTGTTATTTGATATGTATATGATTAGATGTTCAAATTAACTAAATTTAGATTTCCAATAATAAACTTAAATCTAAATGTCATCACTTAGTTTTTCTTCTTCATAGACTTCTTTGATAAAACATTTCATCTGTGTACTTATAATTACAGCTAGAGTATAATATGCATTGATTGAATATTGCAAAAGTAATAATATTTCATTTTAAAAGAAGCAAGAATGCTGTTTTTCTTAATTTCTACATTTTTATGAATTAAAATATTCATTTAACGATAAATTTTAGTATAAGTGTTACAAGTATTATGCATTTGTTATTTTCTTAAATGTTTGTATGTCTTATTTTGCCATATTGTAAATATAAAATTTTGACTAAAAATCATTAATAAAACTTTACTATTCCTTCTGACAATATTAAGTATAATATTCAATTTTTATTATCAATGATATCTTAAAATATTTTTAATAATTGTAATTTATGTAGGAATACTTTCCTAATATTAAATAAGGATAAGCTATATCTTTCTAATTGGATTAATTTTTATTATTTTTTACTTTTGTGTAAATACTGTCAAATATAACTCTGAAATTCATTTGAGGTCCATTTTTCTGATCAAAATACTTCCCCTGCACTTATAAATCACTCTTACACATTTTTCTTGTGTAAAAATATTTAGTACCCAGTAAAGTGTTAATATATAAATTTTGCCCTAACATCAAATTGTGGTAATAATTTTGTTATGATTAAAATGCTTCTAAGATCTTCATTTAATAGTATCAAAAAATGTTACTGTAATGGAATTAGCATGAGCAATTTTTGACTGGATTGAATTTTATTTACTATCTGAAAATTATAGTAATTGTTTATTGTAACATGCTTAAGCAACGAGGGTATGCCATTTTATGTAATAGTCTCTCATTGCTTCATCGTCTTCATGACGAAACTCATCAATTTTATCAATTATATCTCTTACCTTAATGGTGTATTCTTACATTTAAGTTTTCAATTTATTATGTTGATGTATGTTAAGATGATGTGAAAATTGAAACATTAATGTAAATAAATTCATACAGAACATAGATTTTATGTAAACTCATTGTTAAAATCATAATTTTATGATTGTGCTCTGGAATTTGTAAAGTCAATATGAGACTTTTGTTGACAACTAATACTTTATATCATACTATGAATATGTAATTAAAATTAAATTAATTATTTGAAAAATATAGCAGTTATATCACAGTGATTTTCATCTGATTCAGTCTTATCAGTATTTTTTGCTTAATAAATCATATTTCGTTTTAGTTTTTAATCTCATGATTGTTATTAAACTATTTTTTTCAGAAATGAATTACTTTCTAAAAATTACTAGTTTTATTTTATTTTACTGCCATTTAATTAGTAAAATTCCTTTATCCTATTCATAAATAAACATTTCATATTTGATGTCCAGTTGAATTACTAGTAAATGAATTTAATTAATATTTCACAGTTGTTTTTAGAAGTATTTTTTTATTATTTTTTATTAATCATTCTGAAATAAATGAAAGCAATTTGAAAAGTTAAATAATTTTTTTTTAAATTATTTATTTATTTATTTTTTTAATTTTGTGTACAGTAAGATATGTATTGTAAATTTTCTCTTATAATTGAATGGAAACTTTTTCAAATCCCTTTTAAAGGTTCTTGAGGAATGCCTTCAAGAAATAGAAATATTAGATATGCTGGAATCTGAAGTTAATAATGAATTAGATTATTCACAGAAACTTGCATCTGAATTAACTGATAAATTAAAACTACTTGAGCTTGATATTCATAATAAGGAACAAGGAAAGCAACAGGTAAAAAAAATCTTGATTTGTTAAGTGAAATTTTCATTTGCATATAGATATGTGTATTGAGTATGATAAAAAGAATATTTTTTTTTATTTCAGAAGAAAATTTAAAATAATGATATATTATTATCCAGGAATCAAAATATATTTTAATTAATATTTAACATTTAATTTAATAATGAATTTTGAATCTGTATATGTAGCATATTATATTGTTTGCATTTTAATGCATTTATTTGTAAGAATAGTATAAATATATGATTTAAATTACAAAATTAATAATTAGGTACTTTCTAAGTACCTATAATTATTAATTTTGTAATTTGTATGAATTCATTTATTACCAAAATCATATATTTATTTTACCAAAACAAGCATTATACTTTCTAAGTAAAATGCTTGATTTGGTAATAAAATGTGTTTTACATCTTCAATGGTACATGATAGTTTGTGCGGAAATGGCTGATTTATTACTGTGTAAGAAAATTGCATATCAGAAATTTGTGTTATTCCATAATAATTTATAAAACTCTAACTTTTATTATTATTATAAACTTATAATAAATTATATTTTTTGTATTATTATAAACTATTTTATAGTATTATAAATTATTTTCTAAACTTGTTTTAGTCATATTAAAAAAGCAGTGTAAATATTGTTTAATAAAAATAAAATGAATTAGAAAATTTGTAGAAATTGTAATTTTTTGTTTTTTGTATTACAGTTGTAATGTATTCAAAATGTTCACTTATACTGAAAACAAAATGCATTTATTATAATTGAATTGTCTGTTGTGTTTTAAAAAGAAATCTAATATCCTAGTATATAATTTTTTTGTGTATTTATTTCATACTTATCTTTATAAAGATACGTAAATTTCAAATGTTCTTTAAATGTTTGGGAAAGATATTTATTATTTGTACATTTAAAGAACTCATTATTATATTTTTTGGAAATATGTCAATAATTGTTTTGTTGAATAATAGCAAAACAAATTTACCAAATTTCATTAACTATATGCAATATCAATTTTATTTTATGTTTAAATGACACATTATATATCATTTTATACTTTTGTTTTTAAAAGGCGGTATTAACTTTGTCCTTCAAACAAAAGAAATCAAAACTCATGCAGAAGGTTATAGATGGAACATACATACGTGCTATAAGAGATGAAATGGCTAGATTAGAAGAAATTGGAAAACTCCAAGATGGACTTCAGGCTATGCAAATAATATCTATGACAGTCATGAGAAATCACCCAGTTCTTGAAAAAACTCTTGGTAGAATAATAGATTACATTACCATATCAAAAGACATTTAAGTGATATTAATGCATTAATTTTATTCAGTGAAGAAAAATTCTATCAGTATTATGGTTGTATACTTTTATTATGCTATTTATTTATAAATAAAAACATTATGAAATTTTTGCAGACTTTTTAATTTGTAAATAAATAATTTTTTTTCAATAGAAACTTATAAAAAATCACAATTTGTTTAAAAAGCATAAAATAATGTATCATGTTTCCTGTAAATGATTTAATTCAGAAATAGTTAAATTTACACTCATCCGACATAAACATGCATTAATTTATAGAATCTGTTATAAAGAATATTTTTTGCACTGAAAAGTACTGTAGATATATGCACTAATACATTAGTTTTTGCCTTTTTACAAAATTTTAAATTTTATTATTCAATTAAATAAACTTTTCTTTTTCTTTTTAATTCTTGTAGAGCTATAAATAGATTATGAAAACCACATAAACTTATTATTTTTTTATTTACTGCCGCAAGTTTTAATTTTTTGTGAGCTGTTTTTTTTATTTGCAGTGTTGATCAGTTTTTAATATCAATCTCTAATTATAAATATTAATCTGTATTTGAAAAGACATTTTTTAATAATTCCTATTTTTATACTATAGTTATCATTTTAATATTTCTTGAAGTTATTTCATACTTTCTATTTCATTATTCCGCATGATAAATCCTATATTTTTTCTTAAAGCAAATAAAATATCATTTCTCAATGTTTTGATTTTTGAAACAAAGCAAATTGACTTTTTTTATTTAATATTTGTCTTGTATTGAATTGTTAAAATGTTGTAAACAATGAAATTAGGAATAAAACATTACCAACTCAATATTCAGTTTAAATCTTCTATGTATATCTTTATTAAGGCTTCATTATATTTATAAAAGATATAAAATCAAATTTAATGCTTATCAATCATTAAAATGCTCTAATGTAAAAAATAACTCAAAATTTATAAAGAAATTATCACTTCCATCAAATAAATGCTGCAGTAAATATATTAATGCTAATCATAATTTCCTGTTAATGGACTATTATTATGTCTTACAATAAAAAAAAATACCTCTGCTTTTGAGGTTATTTACCTCAGATGTTTCTCATAGAAATTTTTCTTATAAACTGCAGCATAATATTATGATTAGTTAAAACATAAATAAATGCTATTTATTTTTATTAATTTCTTTTATTGTTAAATTTCAATGTATAATCAAAATAACTGAAAATATTTAATTTTTTCACTAATATTTTTTAAATGTTTATTATTGGCATTTATTATTTAATGCTTACTTTATAACATTTAAAAATTTATTTTACTACGTAATTAAGTATATATATATATATAAATATTTTCCTTATAATTGAAGATTTTTTTAACTATTGTTTAATTTTATTTCATTCGATTTAGAGAATCAATTTCATAATCGATATAAATAAAAGGATGATATAGCTAAAAATTGGGTTTTTAAAAGTTATTATAATCTGAAAATTTTTCATGGTTTGATAGAAAACACTTCAGAGATGATGTAAATATTTTAATATACTATTGTTATAATATTGCTTTATCGGTACAAATATATACAGTCTTTGAAATATTAAGTATTTATTTCATATTAAAACTAATTTTGCCATCATTATTAGTTTTCTCATAAGCATCTTCTATTTTTCTGGAAAAAGTTATATTAACTTCAGATAATAAAGGATGTGCAATATATATATATATTCGGTATTTCTTTTCATTCAAAAAATATTATGAAATATTGTATACTAATTTATTTTTGTTCAAAAATTGAAAATTTTTAATTTGTTCTACTTTTTAATTAAGAAATAAATGGGAACGGTTTTTTGATTTGGAATCTTATAATTATTCTTCGATTTGGACTATCCTTTGAAAAAAATTCTTGTACTGATTTTCAAAAATAAGTTACATTGGAAAAAGTACATTTTTACATGTATACATGAAATGTTAAAGAGTAATAATCATGCATAATAGAAAGTATCTCTATTTCTTAATAATTAAAATTTTATTGATTAAAAAATGTTATAGCAAGCATGAAAATAATAATAATTCACGCAAAATTTTAAATGTAATGTGTATATGCATATATATTGTAATTATTTTTATATTTCTGCATACTTAATAAAAATAATCCGTAGTTGATGATTCAGTTCATATTAACTATACATTTTGTTTTTTATTATTGCATTAGTATTGGGTTGGAGGGAAAGTTCTGTCGTATTTTAAATAGGCTGGTGATTTTTCTTGTAAATAAAAAAAACATCTGGCTAGTGAGTCAATCGGATTTTTTTTGTTTTTTTAGCTGCTATATAATATAAAAGGGGCCCTTTTTTACCGTTCATCATTTACTTGTAATATTTAAAGGGAAAAACATGTCGGTAGATAAAGTGCATTTACGACACTGCATTTTATATGAATTCCAAAAAGGAAGCAAGGCATCTGTTGCATGTAAAAATTTATGTGCGGTGTTTGGAAAATATATTGTAAGTGTTCGTACTTGTCAAAGATGGCTTAGCAAATTTCGTTCCGGGGACCTGAGCCTCAAAAAAAGTGTTCGATCTGGACGACCATCCAAGATCGATTATGATGTTTTGCGATCCATGTTGGAAAATAATCCACATTTAACAAGTCAAGATTTTGGACAGGCTGGTTACTGGAGATGAAAAGTGGATTCTTTACGAGAATATTAAAAGAAAAAAATCTTACTGCAAACCAGGATCATCATCAGCAACAATTCCAAAACCAAGTCCATCAACGAAAAGTACTGCTTTGTTTGTGGTGGAACAGGAAAGGTCCAATGTATTACGAGTTGCTGAAACAGGGGAAAAACATCAACGCGGATCTATACTGCAATCAGCTGGATAAATTGAATGCAGCTATCAACGAAAAAAGGCCAGCATTAGCGTCCAGAAAAGGAATAGTGTTCCACAACGATAATGCTCACCCGCATACTGCAATGGTGACACTACAAAAACTGAATGCGTTAGGATGGGAAATCCTAAGTCACCCCACGTATTCACCTGACATTGCACCCTCTGATTATTACCTGTTCAGATATCAGCAAAGTTATCTAACGGGAAAAATTCAAGTCTTTTGAAAGTGTTTCTAAGGCAGTTGCTGACTATTTTAACTCCATGGATCATAACTTCTACAAAACAGGAATTTACACAGTTTACTCTTCCAAGTAACAGGTTATTTGTTACAACCTGTTACTTGGAAGATGGCAACAGGTTGTTACAAATAACGGAGCATATATAATTGATTAATATTAAACACATAATTTTATAAATGAATTCAAATATTTTCTTTAAAATACGACAGAACTTGCCTCAAACCCAATAATTTGAATATTTATCAAAAGAATATTCAAATTATTTTGCAATGAAGTCATTGAAAAAATAAATAATAAAATCGAGCGAAGTAAAGCATGTACCACGATATATTAATTGGGCTACAGGTTTATCATACTTATTAATGCTGGGTGATTCTAAATTGTTTTTAAAAATTTAAGAGAGATCATTAAATTGTTCATAGTACTCGTTAAAATGAGCAACAATTACACATGTTAACAAGAGGTCGAAGAGGCAGAAAATTGGAATATTAGAACTCCAATTTGAATTTACAACAGTGTTGGAAAAGCAAATGAAGGATATTGAAAGTTGCAAAATCAGATTTATTATTCAATTAAAAACTTAGGTTCAAAAGTGCTTAAAAGGCCAACCACAATTATCGTTGTTTAGTATTCACCACCAAAGGAACGATTGGCGCTCTCTCTGAATATTTCTCCTAATTTTATCTGTGACAAAACGATTTTCGCTACAAGATCTTCAGCTGAGTTTACAGGCATCTCCTATACTAAAGATTTCATGTGCTCTCAGAAGAAAAAGTCCTATGAATTGAGCTCTGGTGAACAAAGAGGCCAAACCATAGGTCTGCCAAATCTGATTTATCACATGAGATCTGAGGCATTCAATAATTCATGGACCGTGATAGAAAATATGCCGGGAGTTCATTGTGCATAAACCATATATCTCTATAGATATAGCCAAACAACTTGAAATAAACTGGGTAATTTTTCAGGAAGATGGTATGTTGCACCAGTTAAACGGTCTGTCATGATGTAAAGGCCTACCAGGTATCACTAGTGATACCTGCCGAGATGCTTACGGAAAATTTTTATTCACGTTTACAAGGAGTATTGCAATGGGAATTTTTGTCAAACCAAACATGTTGATTGTGCAAGTTGAAGTTTCCTTCTCTGTTGAATGCTTTCTCATCACTTCGCAAAATTCATCCAAGAAATTGTGGATCGTTATTATTCTTCCATTGCACATCTGCCTGACACCGATAATCGTCTGTGTGCCAAGATTCTTCTTGCTCGTGTAGCGATACATAAATCATCATCAGCAGCAGCATTGGCACGACAACCCTTTGTGGGCCTGGGCCTTCCTCAGAAGCTTTTCCCAATCTGCCTTTCTCCCAGCAATTGATCTCCAATTCTTTACTTTTAGGAGGGCAAAATCCTCATCCACAGTCTTTCCATCTCTTTTTGGATATGCATAAATACATCTTGTAAAATACGCCACAACACTGTCTGAGAAATATTCGTTTCATATGCCACCGTTCGCATACTTGTGAAAGGAGCTGATTCAAATCTTACTTAAACTCGTTCTTCTCCATCTAGTAATCGTGCATTTCATAAACGTCCTTCATTGCTGTTTGAGATGGCAAACGAAATCAATTTCTCTCAGTCGTCCATCAACATTAAAAAAAGTCAGATGACTTGGAATACAATTCGTTGGAAGCTGATATTCATACAATTTCTGTGCTTTGCACTCATTCCCTTTTGCTTCATTGTAGGGGAGGTGTATATCTATAAATTTATTATATATGTACTTCGCCGTAGCATTCACGAAATGTTTCGGTCGACATTTTCAAGGTAAATTGATAGCGATGATGTTGTGCCGTTTATGAAAGTCAATTCTTGCTGATTGGCTTTCTCCAGTGTCCCCTAAGAACAAAATGCTGTTTCTTCTAAGTGATGATTTGCAGTAAATTTTTTCATAATTAAATTAAAATAATTTTTTTTAATTAAAAAAAATTTTCTTTTAAATTATTTTTTTTAAATTAATTTTTTTAATAATTAAATTAGAATTTTAATTTGCAGTAATTGGAGGAGATATGATATGTATGAAATGGACGCAGGAGCGATGATTTGTATTTCTTGATCACGCAGAATTCGTTTGTAAGCTGGGCACAGCAATATATTTACAACCTTATCTAACCTTAAGCAATATATTATAACATTGAACATCCCTGATAAGAATCGAACCTATCATTTAATCCATATCCACTCTCGAGATCACATGTTCTTGCTCGACGCGTTTCTACTTTTTTTTTTCTGTTTCTCAAAGTGGAATGCGATCCTATTTTCAATCTTAATTTTTGCTTCTCTGTGTAAGAGTAATGTCAGCCTTCTTAATTAGTAAAATCAATTTAAAATTACCCTCAATCAATCAATATGTTCATAAAAAAAATATCTGGTAGTGAAAAAGTAAATATTATGAATTGCCAAACAAGTGAATAATCTGTTATACAGAAAACAGTTTCAAATAACTCAATTTGAAACAAAATTTGATATTAATTCTTTGCTCTATTGCTCAATACTTTAAAAATTATTCCATTTTAGCTATCTTATAAATAAACAGTTGACAATAACTTTTATATATATAGGCTGAAATATGTAACATTGTGAAGATGCTATGTATCTCTGTATTTGTTTGTTAACATATCCTAAAGAAACATTAACTCTTTCTAGTCATTTTTCTATGCATGTTACAGCGAAAATTCCCTGGAATACTTTTGAACTTATTTTAATCATTATATTTACCTTTTTTAAAGTAACCAGTTTTTCATGTTTATTAAAAATATTTAGAAATAATTAATAATTATTTTTATGTACTCATGTATGTATATCTTTACATACTAATGGATTATATATAAATATACATTATTTTAAGCAATAGCATCTGGCCTTGTTAACATTACAGATTCTACTGTAGTTAAAAGTTTGTCATCAAATAGAAAAACTAAGTTCTAATATATATTGACCGATTTAGAATACCAATGACAAATTTTGAAGTAGTACTTCATGTCAGTAAAATTAAATTTTAGGCAATTTTGTGATAAGATTAAATCATCTTTTATATTCTGTAAGAAACAAAAAGATGAAATTAATAAAATAAAATAAGTATTTTGATGAAAATTATTATTTTTTTAAAACTAAATTTCCGTCTTGTTTAAGGACCAATAATGAAATTATTCAAGGCCATAGAACCGATTAATAGCGAAAAATTGCATATTGAATGTCAAAGTCAGTAACTGGTAAACTGCTTTTTGTAAAGATGCATTTTTTGTACTTCTAAGTAAGGAGTAATGCCATCTTGTGCTTTGCGTTTTGTGCTTGATGTCATTAGAACTAACGTTCATTAGCTTTGAAAATGTAATCATTTGCATACTTAATACATAGAAACTTGCACGCGTAATTTCAGAATAATCGAATTAGAATATTTTTAATTTTTAGAAAAAAATACAATTTATCGTTTTACTCACTTTAAAAAAATATAAATAAAATTAAAAATACAAAGATAATTATATATATATATATAT
>JAPDSC010075500.1:0-46356 GCA_026290005.1 Latrodectus geometricus | reverse complement strand
TATATATATATATATATATATATATATATATATATATATATATATGAATTAATAGTAATTGTTAAACATGAAAGGATATTAAAGTGTATAATTATTATCGTGTTATTCAATTAAACCATAAAATTATAAATTATATGAGTTTACCGATGACGGGAGTTAGTTGTATGTGGGGAAATTTGTAAAATAATCAATCGTTGGTTGAAGAGAGTGGTTTTTTCCCCTATAATATCAGTTAGTGGAATACAAGGTTTAGCTGTTGCTTGATCAAAATGTGAATTTAATTGTAAGGAAATTAATTTATTTCTGATGAAAGAAAAATCGTAGATTATCATAAAGTTTAATTTCTTAATGAAATATTTACACCAAATTATTCAAAGTTTCTCTATTTTGTTTTATATATATTTTTATGTCATTCATAAATCTACATTAGTTTTTCCAAAAATTTAAATTCATTACAAACAGTGGAATTTTTTTAAACTTCCTATTTTATATTAAAGTAATGGTGTGATCTGAAGTAACTACTTACTTTTTATTTATTTATTTTTTATATGCTATGTTTTTTAAAGTGAAATCACTGACGTTGAGAAAGTTATTATTATTAAATTTTTTTAATTTAAAATGAAAATTATAAAATTATTTTTCCTAAAAACTTATTGCATAGCAAATATTTTAATAACAGTATTACTATAAATTTTATTTATAAATCAGGCAAGAATTTTTTATTTTAAAAATCTTAATGATATTTATAATTGTGAAAGCTTTATTGCATAAAGATATTTAGGAAAATTTTGTATTATGTAAAAGTTAATTTCTGTAACTAATTGGCAAAAAATAAAAATTCTAATTTCTTCCCAATAATGTTATATTTAAGCAAGCGTTATATTTATCCATTACAAAGTTGTTAATGTTAAAGATGTAACTGTAATATCATTGAAAGACAAGAAATTCTATTAAAATCTTAGAAAAATTTTTGCAAGCAAGCAAGAGCAATATTTGATTCGAAAAAGTGGTTGCATTAGGTGAAAAATATCAGTAATATAATATTCCTGTACAAATTTTAAGGAATCCAGTAAAGAAATATTAAATTGTCATAAAATTAGAAATAAAGATTAAAATAAGATTAATGAGGTACGATTAATATATTTGAGGACATAGGGGTAAAGTGTCAGTGGTGCAGAATCCAAATTGAAATAAAAAAAAATGTGAAAAGCACAAAATTTTTGTGAAATCAGAAATAGACAAAAAATATAAAAATAAATTTTATAACCTATTCAAAAAATGTGCAATTTTTACTTAAAACTTAAAATTTTTTTGTTAAAATCATGAAAATAATCCATCATAATAAATTTTTATATTTAATATTTCTTATTTCAAATTTTGTTTGTTGATTAAAAATGTACCTTTTTCGAAAATACTTCGTTTTATATTTGTTATTAGAATGTAAATAGAAGTGCACAATACTTAGGAAAAATGTATTGAATAGAATAGAATTTTAATTCAAATTTATATTATTATGTTCACAAATATTAAATTTTTTTTAATCTTATTCAAATGTGATTTGTCAAAATGTTAGCCGACATGTATTTTATCCACACACAATTTTAAATACAATTCTATGCTGTTTCTTTGCATTCCAGTAAATATTAAAAGCTGAAGAACGAATGGCTCTTAATAAGTTTCAAAATATATTATTTCCTTAAGCACTATTTTTAATACTCCTGGTGAATGCGGCAGAACTAATAACCGTTTGTTTTTTAAGGCTATTTAATTTAAATTGTGGGTAACTTAAAAAAATAATTGTCAAAATTTTTTTACTCTGGAAAAGAATGAATGGCATGCTTGTCTATAATTTCTGACATTTAATTAATAAGAATTGGATCAAAATTAAAACTAAAAGATGAATAGATAATAATTATTGCTCATTAACGATACAACGGAATATAGAAAGGAAATTATTTGTAATTTAAGGCGGACAAAAAATATTTTTACAGATTATAAAATGCGTGAAAACTTGAATAAATTCTTTATTAATTATCAAATAAATTTTACCAGTTGTATTACTTTATTTAAACATGGTAAATAATTAGTTATCCAACATTTTTCATTTGAAAAATAATGACTTGTCTGATGAATTTCAGAAATGCAAAACAATGTTGTAATGTGTAGTAATGAAATTTTAATTAGTTTTGTAATAATAATTTTTGAAAGTATCTTATGAGTTCATTAAGTGTGTCTGTTTCTTAGTTAGTTTGCAAATGCTTATTAATAAGTTATAATTTAAAACATTTGAATTTATAAATGATCTAACTAGGGGAAAAAATAAACAATATATACGTGTTATGCATAAACACTTTTCATAAAATATTCACACTTTGAATTGGAAACAAAACTAATTATATTAATTGAAATGATATGAAAATTGTATTGAAATATTAGTTAAAAAACTACACATTTAAATAAATTTGCGATTAATAAATTATAAAAATAAAATTTTCTTTACATAAAATTAGTTTGTTTCTTATTGTGGAAAAATAATTGAGATTTTGATCTACTATTTTTAATTTCTTTATTACAGAAACATTCATTTGATTTGGTACATTTTCTTGGGAAATAATTTTTTTATTTAATTTAAAATTGCAAAATCAATTTTATTTAAGGAAATCAGCTAAGAATAATTCACATGGAACATACTAAATTTTATTTATGGAAATGAAATTTAGTATGTTCCACGTGAATTTTTCTAGTTAATGAAACTTAATGCAGTCATTTCAAGTTTACTGGACCGAAATTCTGCTTTTATTTATATAAATTTGCAAACGTGTTTCATTGTAGCGATTCGACAGAATTAAAAAATAATTGCATTTTTTGTAACATTTTTTGTTTGAATAAAATAGTTTATGAAGTGATAATTTTAAAAAAAAATGAAATTTAGAAATAAAATTACAGTTTTTGAAAAATAAATTTAATATTCCTCCGTAAAAATGTAAACATATTTCATATCTTTGAATAATCGATGAATAAAATAATGTTATTATAATCAAA
Source organism: Latrodectus geometricus (assembly GCA_026290005.1). NCBI lineage: Eukaryota > Metazoa > Arthropoda > Arachnida > Araneae > Theridiidae > Latrodectus > Latrodectus geometricus. The sequence continues at coordinate 43,314 of JAPDSC010075500.1, read as the reverse complement.
AATAAAAAAATAGACTAAAATTTTGATATATTTTTAAAATTTTGCTAGATAGTAAATAAATTATATATATATATATTTTTCTTTTTTGTCAGTTTTTCTGAAAATTGGTTTATAAATTGAAAAATAAGTAGTTGAAGCTAAACTTGCTAGAAGATTTTATTTTGATTAGTTTCAGTATATTCTTTGGATTTAAAACAGTTGCATCTCAATGATTTGTTGTAGAAATTTGGTGAGAAGAAATTTCAATAGTTGTTTACTTTCATTCAATAAATTACTGAACGTTATCACTGGTCAGATGTTGAACGTATTCCTATCAACATCAGATTATATTAAAATATAACAGTAATCCGTTACGGAATAATGTGAGTGCAATGCACACAGTATAATCCAATTAATGTGAACAACTATCAAACGTCAGAACAATGACCTTTCGTATAGCGGACTGCTGCTAGACGTACAGGAAGACAGTTAATTGATTTCTGAAAGATTGCATTGAAATGCTGAGCAGACTCCAGCTGCCTTAGATTACATGCGTGAGGATGTATGCCGTGTACAACTTGACCGAGAAAGGCCTACTGCGTCTCGATTAGGTTTAAATCGGGTGAGGTTGTTGGCCAAGGGAGAAATGTAAACTCATGAAAGTACTCTCTGAACTACATACCTACACTGCCAGCTGTATGACACTTTGCATTGTTCTAATAGTAGATGACATGATCCCGAAGAAAAACAATGCACATATAGGGGGGGGGACATGGTTCGCGAGGAAAGATGCGTACCTGTATAGATCCATCGTGCCTTCCTTAATGATGAGTGAGCCTAGAAAATGTCAGGAAAATATTCTTTAGATCATAATGCTACGTATTCTAGCCTGAACCCTTCGGGCAATGCTTGCAGGATGTTTGCTTTCGGAGGTTCCACATCGTATACGCCTATGTCCATCTGTCCGATGGAGTATGAAACGTGAATCGTCGGAAAACACTACCAGCCGCCACTCAATGAAGTCAGTTGCGGAACTTGCGTTCAAATTGCAGCCTTCGTCTCCGATAAACAGCAGTCAGCATAGGTGTATACTTTTACCACGGCGGCAAGCGAACAGTTCACAAACTTAGCCGTTTCAGAAATACTTTCCCCCTTGGTCCGAAAGTCAAAAATCATGCTCTTTTGGGCGCCGGATAAATTGCTCTGTATCTGCATTATTGCCAACGATTGCACTGTTTTCCGAATCCCTTACTCAACCTTTATATGCTCTCAATTGCACTGCACCTGCCTTCTGTGAGTGGTTATTAAACGTCGACGTTGAAAGTACATGGTGATTACATTAATGTGACAGGACCGTGTATATATTAATTATTTACTTCAAGTTTTTTCTTAAGTATATTAAAATAAGTATATATTCTTTTAATGATGTGAAATGCATTTGTGCAAAATGGTTTATCATCACTAGTTTCTAATTTTTTTCAATCATTTTGCTGTATAATATAAATATTTGTATATATCATGTTATCAAGTAAAAGCCCTTATTAAACTATATAGTTTTCTCTACTGAAAACTATTCTGGAAAGTGGTGTCTTTGGAAAAAAATTATGATGAATTGTTTTTAGGAATAAGGTTTTTAAAAGTGTTTCGATGACAAAAACATCTTTTTTTTTTCATATTTTAACATTGAATACAGAAAATGATGAAAGTAGTGGGGAATAATTGTGATTTTATGACTTATTAGTCTTTTAATTAATTATTGAAGTTAATATTTTTTGCCTATAAGTTGAGAGGAATTATCATTCTTTTCTAATCACTTTTTTATTTCAAAGAAAAATGGCGTAATCATTAAAAATATTTACTGTTGATAATTGATATTTTGTATTCGTACTAATTTATACAAACAAAAAACGATAAAAATATAAATGAGACGTATAAATTTTTACATTGGCTGATAAAAATTTCTCAAAATAGTTTTCATTGAAATGAAATATGCATTTACAATAAAGAGTTATTTATCGTATTGCCTTGGGCATATATGGAACAGTTCAGTATGTGAGTTACCGTTGTTTCCTTTAACATTTGGTTGATATATAGTTTATTAGGGAATATTGTTCTAATTGAAAAGCATTTCATCCCAGAATACTTTTAAATTGAAAGATTCTTAGTGATAAGTAAATCCTTATAGGATAATCTATTTTTAAATATGTTCTAATTATGGAAATATGCACACTAAAGAGTTTTACGAGAAATTTTATTTGCTTTAGTTATTATAAAATTCCTTAAACAACAAATCTATATTCATCATTTATTAAATTATTATGTCAGTAATTCAACAACTATTTTACAATTAATAATAAAGAAATCTACTTGATTTTTTTTTTTTTTTTTTTTTTTTTTTTTTTTTTTTTTTTTTTTTTTTGAAATAATGGATTGAATTTCTCAATTCGAGTTGAAAGCAGTTAATAGAAATTTATCTCTGTTTACAAAATCAGATACTTTTTCCATTGATCTTTCAATTTTTTTTATTTAACTGAATGATTCATTTATTTCCTAAATCATAATACAAATTATTCCTTTTTATTAGAAACCATACATTGATAAAAAAAAAAGTCAAAATTAATTTCTTTAAAACTTATTCCATCATATCTTTTAAGATTCAGAATTCGTTACGATGCTATTTAAATATTTGTACATGGCTAAAAATTTTTCATTTATTCCTTTGATAAGTTTTTCAAAAGCTGTCTATCGAAGAAATTTTTAAATTAGTGTTTGTTTGATAATTTAAAAAGTGTATATTCATGACTTCTGGGTCGAGGAAAAAGGCATCCTCTGTAAGTCGTGAGACCCGAGCACCAATGGTAGAGGACTGACTAAGCTCAGATGCCTGTAGGCTTTAGCTGGGTAAAGTGGAATAGCCTTCACGCCTTGGGTGACCCTAACAAGTGTATACACTCACGACGTACTTCGCCAATTCCACCCAGTGACAGCTCTTGCCACGAGGAAGCAGCCTACAGGACTGGAGGGGACCTAAATGTCAAAATGAACCGGCATCACCGGACCATATCCTTGCGTGCCTGGGTTTGTCTCTTGAGGACCTTTTCAGGTCTTCTTTGGTTGCTTTCGATTTTCTGAAAGTAAATGGACTCGTGGACCTCGTCTAGTATATTACTAGACATGGAAATTAGAAAAAAGAAGAAGAAAAGTGTAATATTAGCTATTTTTTTTTCGAATGAAGAACAATATTATGTTGCTGACATTTATGTTTGCATAAAATAGTTTAAAAAAGAACTTACATGTGATTGTATCATTTCATTCAACTCATATACGGCCGTTATATTTTATCTGTTAAATAAATATTTAATTCAATCTGAAGGTTGCTGAAAATCAATGTCAAAAGAATACTTTTTTTATTTATTTAATGATGTTTGGCAACGATATTTCTATTTATATTGTTGCACACTTTTATTTTGAAGTAAAAATAGTATTTAAAAAAATTTTATATTTATACAATATTTATACATTTTATATAGTGCTTCAAACTTTCTTGACAAGCGAAATTTCCAAAAAATAAAAAAAAAAGCTACAAGAAATGAATTTTGATTTTTATACACAGATATTATTTTCTGAAGAAAAATATTCTGCCATAAGTGACATATATGGCATCAGAAAAGGAAAATAGAAGAATTTATTATTGAATAGAATATATATATTTATTTTATAAAAGCAGAAATGTATATATTTTATATAGACTGCCCTTATATTTTTTATCATGGATAAATGGATGCAGTTTTCTTCAGGAATTTTTTAAAAGAGAAAATTTGAATTTAGTTGAAAATATAAGTAAGGGGAAAATGATGAAAAGCTAGGGACAAGAACTCTTGAAAAAAATTGCTTGAAGAAAAGCTCTTTTTGAAAGCCTTAAAGTATTTCTCCCTAAAAAGACTTTTGAAAGGACATCATTATGAATTTGAAAATGTTTACGTTTTCATTTCCAAAAACTCTAATAAATTTTCTCTTTATTTTAATACTTTGCATACATAATGGTGCATAATTATGCATGAAAGATTTTAATAGATTTTGAACAGATAACTTACTTTTTATTAAATTTCAAAGAATCTCAGTTTTTTACCATTTGTTTCTTTTTTAAAACATTTCTGCTCTGTAAAATGTTTGCACGTGTAACGATAACTCCATTATTGTTGCTGTGAAGTTTTTGGAAGTCAAAATAAAAGTTTACTTGACTTACGAACTATAGCATCAATGGGAAATTTACAAATAAATACAAATGTTTCTTTGGTTGTCAAATAGAATATTTAAGAATTATTTTAACTTCATTCACAAGCTATGATTGGGGAACTAAAAATAAATTTCCTGCAAATAAAGAAAAAGAAAAAAATCATGATAGATAAAGTCTAAGCAATAATAAAATCATTATTATTCAGTACAGTAGGTGTTATTATTTCGAATCTTCTTTGCATTCATGTTGAGCTCTTGGTATTTTTTTTTAATTTTTCCACACAATTTACATAGATCGAATAAGAAGGGATCATAAAAGATTTAAAATAAGCTGTTCTTAATAATACTGATCATCTTTAAAAATTTCATCTTTCATTGTAAAAATTTCTTGCTTATTTAGAAATATTTCAAGTCATTGAAACTTAATGGTTTTCACGTTCTTTTGAATAATTTTTCGTTTAATCTTACATTATTTCATTTCAACTATTTCATTGCAAAATGTATTTGAAAAACCTTTTTAAGAAAAAAATACTTAGTTAGACAAAAATTTCCACATATGATATGCTAGAAATCTTTATTTTAAAAGAATTCTCTAATTTAGTCATGACAAAAATAGATCCTGTAATCTGATTGGCAAAATGTGTCATTTTCTTTACTGGAAGAAAAAGAGTTTTATTCCTGACATTATCATCATTCATTCTATTAAAAAAATGAGACTAGGGCATATAAAATAGCTCTTGATTACAATATTCTTACTCCTACAAGGGTAAGAGGTTAAATCTTGATTTTTTAAATTACGGTAAGGCACAACCTCCTTTTAATATTTTGTTGATGGAATTAGTTTGTAGAATCCTTTTTCAATGTGACTTATAAGGAGATGATTAGCCTCAAATTTCATATCAATATTACCTATAAATTATGACTTAATTTATATATATATATATTAGGTTGAGGAAAAAGTTATCTGTTATTTTTTTGGTAGACGTCTGTAGTGATCGCTATCTCGTGAGATATTTATCAAACAATTTCAAATTTATGCTCATTGGAAAAGTGACATTTGACACTAAAATATTCTCTTGCGGTTTTTTGTTTGATTAATTCATGAGTACAAGGTTTGTTGAGTACAAGGTTTTAAAAATAGAAGACAACAAACAGAAAATTCGATACATTTTAGTTTTTCTTTTATAATGGCGAAAATGCTAACCAGGTGGCTAAAATTGTGAAAGGTATTTATCGTCCTATATATATCTACTGTAATAACCAGTTACGCACAATTTTGGTTTCATCGATTCCATTTGGGTATTTGTATGCTAAAGATGCACCTCGCATGGATACAACATCGTCGAGAATGTCTATAAAATATCAAAAATTATCAAACTTGACAGCATGTCAGCAGTTGTAGTTTGGCACAAGACCTAAAAATCTACATGAAAACTGTTTTAAACCTTTTTACAAAGCGAATCTGAAAGAAGTTACAAAAAGTTCACGTGAAAATAATGGATTTCTTTTTCCCCAAACTAATATAAATCTTTGAGAGTAAAGTAATAAGTTTTTATTTTTAGGTTAAAATAGAAAAAATAATTGCTTTTATTTTATACGATACATTTAATTATGCAGATTATAAATATACAATGTTCATTTTGTGCTGGAAAACAAGACTGAATTTTTCTGAGATTAATATTTAATTCACGTGCGTAGAAAAATAAAATAGCTCATAAATTTTTATTTTTTTCATAGTGATTTGCTTAAAGTTATTAAAAGAAAATATTTATTTTTTTTATTGCTTTAAAAAGAAGCACTAAGTTCATAACAATAGTATAACTTTAAAAAATGCCGAAATTAATTACTAACATTTTTTTCTCTGTTAAAACTTATCTCATTTCCGTATTTTTATTCTATCTTTTTTACAATCTAAGCTTACAAGCTTAACAATGTAAATCTGTAAGTAAAAAAGCTGCTTTGTGTGTGCTAAAATTGGTTTCAAGTTCAAATGTGTAGCTTTCAAAGAGTATTATCTAAGCTTCAAAATATTTCTGAACTATATTTCATGGATTTTACATTAAAAATCTTTTATGCATACAAATATTATAAAGATCTTTCTTGAGGTAGAATTCTGAAGAAAAATCTGTTTACAATTTTAACATAAAATATTTTTTTTGCTTATTAATTTAAAATGTTCAATACTATATATAACTATTTAAGATTTTGATTTAAAATTTGGTATTATGTTTCAGTTTTATTATAGGTCTTTTATTGAAATGAACCTATACAATCTTCATATCATATTATTGATGACATTTGAAAAATAACGATCATTAAAAATTTAATTAGATGCATTATCTTAAGCTTAACATGTAAGTTATTTAATTTGGTTTTTTCAAAGAACTTTAAAATAGTTCTTTCAAAATGAGTAAAACAAAAATGTCAAAGTATTATTTTCGCTCGTTAGTTTTATAAGAATTACCTTGACATTTAAATTTGACGAAGTAATGTGGGATTTTAGAAAATATCCTAAAAACAATGTTTTAAAATCCCTTAGAAATGAATTTTAGATATAATAAGTAGAAGAGGAATAGCGTTGAATACCAATGTGGGATTAAAATTAGACTCTCTGAATGTAAAATTTAGCCTTCATCGTACGCGTAATTATTTTGCATACGATTAGTGTAATGATATTTGAAGTACATATAAAATATGTATGTCATGTTATCTTAAGCTAAAAGTATGGCCTATTTTATTATGTTTCCTAATTAAATAAGCTTCTTCACACATAATAAAAATTAAGGAATTCTTAAATGATTTAAAATAACATTTAAAAAAATTGCATCATATCAAAACCTTATTCTTTATAAAATTACTTATAATTCTTTATAAAATGTTTTTCACTTTCTGATGTAACAAAATATCATCAGGTAATGCATACAGCTTATTTTTGAAAAATGGATTTAGGTTTAATAAAATTTTTTTCGCAACTATACTATAAACTAAAATAGATAAATTATTTGAAAAATTCTCATAAGAAATGAACCGAATATTTAACATTAAAAACTGAAAGCTTTGAAAGATATTTTTGTGTTCACCTTCTAACACGGAACACTATAATGTGAAACACTATTTAACACGAATAACTTCCATAAAAGTATTGAAAAAAGTAATTGCATGAAATATTTTATAATTTGCAATTAAGTTAAAACAAAAAATATGAAATAATCTGAAGAAAACGAATTCTATAAAGAATTTTTTTATTTGGTGAATATATTTTTGTTCAGATTATAAAGAAGAATGATATGGATGAAAAAAAGCAACAAATGCAACAATGTTTAATAGTTTAGCAATTTGAAATAAGTAATTAAGGAATCAAACACAATCCTAGTTAGCAGTCAATAATTGGTTTCATAATTTTTTAATTTAACCTTTTACTAGCTATTAATTGATTCGAACATTACTTTTACTAGAAAAAACTCTATATGATTCTGTAACGGCTCGCTTTCTTCAATATATATTTCCAAAAATGTATATACAATGTAATGTTAAACTCTGTGCAATCATTATGTAGTCTATATTACAATCTTCCGTTAAGAATTTGATAACCAAAAATGTCTGCATATTATCTAAGTTTTCTGAGATTATTTTATGTTAAATACTAATAGTTCACTTTCTTCAAAGTGGTCCAAAAACGAACACAGCCTAAAATTGACAAACTTTTACTTATTTTTAAACAAACAAAAATATAATCTTTTAATAACATTTAAAAGAAAATTGAAATGCAAGTGATGACTTTAAAATAGTTTTTTGAAGAGCTTTTTTTATAATCAGTGAGGCTTGATTGAATTTTTTATGTTAATCATCTATTATCTTATTTTAATTTTATTGGTTAAATTAATTTGCTTGCATTCTCAATATTATGAATTTCCTGGGCATTTATTATTATTATATTAGCATTTTGATATAGCATATAATATCTTTGGAATAACATAATATATATATATATAACATATAATGGCAAGAGTTTAAAATTATTGTTCCAACTACGAACAGTTCTTCAGTCAGAAAAAATGGAGTAATCATATATAGTGAATGTTTGAAAAAATTCTAATTTTCTTAAAAATATAGCGAATACTTTCATCAAATATGATTTATATACATGGTGATCTCTCTGTAAGTTGTCAATCTATTAAGTAATTTAACAAGTAAAATTTATTGCGATGTAATGAAGATTTCAAGCATTTGTAAGAAATGAAATTGAAATATTAGTAAATTTATTTTTAACTGTGAAATAAATATTTTTCGGTATCGAAATTTCCTGCTATGTCACGTTTTGTCTCAGATTCAAAAGAGAATATTTCATATATAATTTTAATAGCTCCTTAAATATAAATTTCTGAAAGGTTTTGAAATAAGACTTAGAAAGATATTTCTGTTTAATGAGATATGAGTTTAATGCCTTTCAAAATAACTTAAGCACAAGCAATTAAATCAAGTATCTAGATAATAAAAATTGTGACATTACTTGATTTATTAATAAAGAAATTTTCTATCTATAGAAAAAACAATTTTTTGAAAACATTTTTTTCTCCAAAAATCGTCCCTACAAAATGTGACTGAAATATTTTTTTATTCAACTGAATCAAACATTCGTTTTTAATTTTGTGTGTAATGAAAAATGTTATATGTCAAGATATCGCCTAATTGAATCCGCCAATTGAATTTTCATCAAATATATATTTAAAAATAAATGAACGAATATATTAACCCAAAAATGTTCCTTTTTAAAACTGGATTGGATAGAAAAGCTTAATATTGTTAGATTTAGTCAAATTAGGTGATTTATGACTTTCTATCTATTAAGTCATAAATTGTTCGAAATAGTTGCAAAACATTGTCTAGACGAATGATTAATACAAAAAAAATAAAGATTTATTCATTTGAAACTAGAGTGTCTTTTTAATGCGAAAAAAATGTCATATTTGTGCGTGACAACTAAATAGAATAATATTTAACATAAAATGCATGTGTGTATACATTCAAAAAGATTTGCTAATGTAATTATTACAAGAAGGAACTACTAAACTAGATTACTTATATTTTATTTAAATTAAATTTGTTGTTTAATCATAATAAGCATTCGAACCAAATATAAAATGAAAACAGATGATAGATTTATTATTGCAATCTAAAAATGAATTTCAATTTTTAAAAGTGGGTATGAATATCAGAGAAATTAGGAAGATAATGCTGAATTTTATTTCAAATTTAAAATTAAGTTCAAATAAATACAAATGTATGTCATAAATTAGTTTTTTTCATGACTTTATTTCAAAAACTGAATTAAAAATATGAAAAAATGTGAGACACACAATGTGTGATGTATTATTTTTTAACCTTGCACAAGTTTTTTTTATTTGTTGACTATTTTTTATACCAAGCCAGATTAAAAATATAAACAATTTTAAAATAAAAACCTATTCCAATGAGGAAATATTTATCCTCAAGTACTTATCAGAATATATTTAAAATACATATGAAGATTTTATGTCTGAAAAAACTGAATTTAATTTTACCTGAGATCTTCATAATTTTTTAACAATATATTACAGTATATAATTGTGACATGACAGATCAAATGGATTCTTAACACTGGATGTTTCAGCCATATTTTCACCCTTATTCAAATTTAACTTAAATCTGACAGTATTATTCAAGTTTTCAAAACATTCTTAACTGAAAACTTTCCCTATAACTTAATGAGCAACCCATTAACATATTGACTTAGTAATAATAATGAATCTTTTATTCATTGCTTCAATTTATTACTTTTTCTGTATAGATAAATAAAATAATTTCATTAAAAAAAGGATGTAGGTATTTGCAAATATTCCATAGTTTTTTCATAACAGAGTTACATTTTTATTATACATTTTGATTTTAGAATACACGGAATTTATTTTCAGAAATATCCTCGCAATTATTGGTACCAATTGATAACATAATAGGGCACGATTTGCGTTCAATTTAATACGATATGTCTAAGTCATGTAAGAGGTTATCGGCTGCTATAATCACAATTTGGTTTCGTAGTTATGCATCATATTGTTAAAAAAACATTCTATATCAATTAAAATTTACACAATTAATTTTCTAAAATGGGCTTTTAATTTACTTATTGTATAGACAGTGTAGAATATCGATAGCTGTGCACCAACCAAGGAATGATTAATATAAGGTTGTACAAGGTATGGATTAGGATTCGATAAATAAGAAACAAATGGAAATAACTCGTAAATAGGTGCGATGGATTTTATCCTTCATTTTGTAGGTGCGTAGCCTCTTGATGCAAATAATTTCAAGTGTAAATTATTCATAGAAAAATTATTAAACTTTCAATATTTTTAATTATGAACCAGTCACATTTTCCAAACCAAATATGGTTGAGAAGTTGACAGATATTTTTTTAACATTTTTGAAATAAGTATGATAATATTTTGCTATATAATTAAATATATTTAAAAATACCTTATTAAGAAATTTTAAACATTATTTATTCAAGATGAGACTGGTGGCTCCAAGATAATAATTATGGAAAATATGGCTTCAATAAAATAAGAAGTACAAGCAAAATTTTGTAATTAAAAGAAATGCATTCTTTGTAAAACAATTCTGTTCTTATCCATGAGTCTTACTTCATTTTCTTAAAGTGATTCTTCTTTCTATCGAGTGGAGAAAAGAGGTTGAGGAGGGTGCAGATGGATGTGATTTCAAGACGCTTTCGAATGCGAAAATAAAAATTGTGTGAGATATTTTCATAGAATTTTAATAAAGTTGATCAAATAAATTTATATATAGTGGTATTTAATTTTGAAAAGAATATAAAATAAAAACAAGTCTTTGAAATATCGAAATATCCTTGAATTTGAGGTGTTTAAGAATTTGTTTTGGAAATTATCTCTATAAATACTTTTATAAATAATACAACACTTATTACTTATTTTTAACATATTTGTCAGTATTTTGTAGTGAGTTTAATAAGATTATTAAATTCAAAAGGATAATCAAGGCAGAGTTAAGCACATTAGAAGTATTGACCTCTAAAAATTATTTGAAAATTATTCACAAAATTTGTGTATTGTTTGGTATGGTTGAAAATATTGCTTTTTATAAAAAATAATGTAAAATTAAGATAATAGTATATAGAAAATATATAAATTTCTAAAAAGGGATAAACATACTTTATCAAAGCAAATATACTTAGACTTAATGTCATTCATTTAAAAATAACATTTAATTACTGTAAAAGTATTATAAAATTTTACGTAAAAATAACGCTTTGGAATATCATTTTTCTGTAAGTTATAAATGTAAAATGGCAACAAATTTATAACACATAATGGTATCAAATGACGTATAATTTTTAAGAGAATTGAAACAGATTTTACTTTGACACTTGAGCAAATAAATTTAACAATGTAGATTAAAAATGAGGTACTTATTTATCATAAAATGTAAAAGAGTTAATGTATATTTCCAGATGCAATTTTACTACAAATGTCTGATTCAACTCATCTCATCAATTCTAGAAAACCTAGAAAAAAATTCTAAAACATCTCAAAAAAGACATTTTTATTAAAACAAATTTATACTAATATCTTAAAAACTTGGGTAAAGTCGATAGATAAGTGTTTAATAGCGTGTAATTTAGCTCACGTTTTAAATACTTAAATATATAAAGAAGAATTTTTTTATGATTTGTTAGTAATATTGTTTAGATTTAAATGTTAATTTTCTCAAGAATATATTCGTCAATTATTTAAAAATAGAATAACTCATACAATCCACACAAGCACCCAAATTTAATGCAGATATCTTTGTGAGGTAATGCATTTCATAACGATTTTCCAAATTGAAAAATTTACCTTCTTCCTATGATTCCGTTTGTAATAATATAATTATATAAGAATTATAATACCATGAAAATTTATATCTTTTGCAAAAATTGTTATAATAACTAATTTATTTAAGGTTCACAAACTTAAATAAATTAGTTATTATAACAATTTTTTTATCAAGTTAAAATAATAGTGAAGATTAAAATAAAGTAAGTCATATATTTTAAGCAATTTTATTTCGAAAGCTATTATAATAGTCATGTATTTCTGCATGTTTTATCAAATTAGTTATGATTTTCTTGTGATTCTTTAGTATATATCTAAATAAAGTTTTGTAACTGTAAAGTAGTTATTCATTTAATAAATAATAGTTACCTTTTTCAAACCTTTGCAAATTAAAATTTGATTATTATTATTTGCTATTAAAAAAGAAAACAAAATATCTCTAATTAATTTTTTTGTTTTTTTTAAATTTATGTAAAAAATTAATATTTTGTAAATTATAATATTAAAAGATATTGCTTGTAAATCTTTATACTATATATAATCTTCAAATTAAAATATATTTATGTACTTACCATTTTAGACGCTATGTAAATTAACGTTATGACGTATTATGTAAAATTAAAAAAAACATTCATCATATCATTAAACAAACTCACAAATTCCTCTTAATTAAGATTAGTTTTAAGACTCTAATTAAAGTTTTGTTCCTTTATTTGTCAGAAATCTTAAAATTATTAATTTTAAATTTAATTAGATTTATTATGTATCGCAAAATGTTTAGATTTTTGAATGTATAATATTTATACATACTTAATTTGTATTATCAATATTATCAATATATATATATATATATATATATATATATATTGGAAATTATCTTATATATCTTTAGAAATTATCTTATATATTGATTTCATTTAGTGGTCTTAAACCTGTATTTAGTAACAAAACGCTTCTTTCGGAGATGAATCTTTTAATTAAACTACTTTTTAATACTTAATAATGCTAATTATTTTATCAAAAAGTCTTCGATAAAAAAGTTTAATTTATACGTATAAAATATCTATTCATATACGACTTGAAATTATAAGATTATTTCGTAAATTGTAAACATTTTGAATTTTAGACATATTCCTTGAATTATAATAATGCATGTGTATTATTTCTTAAAAATGTATTAAGTTAAAGTAGTGAGTTGCAATAAGTTTAATATTTCAAAATGACATCGAAACGGAAAATATTGTATACACTGCTTTCATGATAAAACAAAACTTAATCAAAGGCTAAATTATTGATATTAGAGAGAATTATAATTTGTTGTTATCAGTCAATGATTCCGATTCAAACACTCTTCTTTATTTTATTTCCACTAAACATTCAAGTTAAAATCTATAATATTTTGAATATATGTATATAATTGTATAATGAAAATCCATTAAACATTTGAAACCTCTTTATTTACCGTTTCAAAAACAATAGTATTGAATCATTAGCAATGTGTGAAATCATTATGACTACAGAGAATATTGTGAAAATGTATATGTTAAAACTATGTAAATTAAAACTCTAATAGTGATATTTTGGAAATTTTGAAAGCAAAGGCATAAAAAATTCATATATCACTTTTTGTAAGAGTAGAATACTCTTAAAATTCAACAAATAGAAAATATTATAATACAGCATTGAAATAACGTAAAAAATATATCGAGTGACTGTAATAACCGTGATGTGTATAAGCAATTTTTAAAGTACTCTATTTTGTCTAAAAATTGAAAGTTCTGTATAATTCTATTATAATTTATTAAAAATACATTTATATATTTCATGGTTACACAGTCATTTAATATTAAGATTTTCTGAATTCTTATTATTTAACATTTAGTTTTGTTCGTCTTAAATTTCACGTTCTATGAAAATATGTTCAGCATTTGCATTTAAATAGTAAACTGTTAAGAAATTCATGAAATTTCTGTCTCATGACTTTCAATTGTAAAATTGGTATTTCAATCGAATTTTACTATTGTAAGATGAAACATGGAATGATACTATTCTAACATAAAATAAATATATTGGCGCTCTGCCCCAAGAGAAATAGCAAATTATGTAAGCAAACCATTATAAAAGGTTAACAGCATGTAGACTTTACTTTGCCAAAAATATACTAAAATATTACAACTAAATCTAATATTTTTATTTTTTAGACCAGGACAGAACAAAATCTCTTTTTCCCTAAAAGTGCAACTACTTCAAAATTTTAGATCAGAAAAACACATTTGCCAATTTTTAGTTTTAAAACAGTGAGCATATATATTTAATAGAATATTATATCACTGAAAAATGTAATTTTACAAATTAAATGATAAAGTAATATTAAAAAAATAAAAACAAGATGTACGTAGTTAATGGCTCCAAAAACAAGCCTGGTGTTTTGTATAACCAATCTCACTAATTTTAAGTTTAAAATCTAAATACTTTAACATAAATCAAAGTTTCATAAATTATTTATCTAGAAACGAAATTTTTTTTATAATATAATCCCATTTTCTCAATGGAATAAAAACTTATTATAAACTAAGTACTGTTTAAAATTCAATGAACTGGGAACAATTTAAGCTTGTTGAAATTCCATAAAATTATTTCAATGACTTTTCATTTATGATTAAACTGATAAGACTACATTGCCTTATTAATGTAGTCATAAATTGATAAACCAGTCTGCAATTTTCTGTTTGATTGCGACAAACATGCTCTGCTTCATGAGAAAATTTTCAGAGTTATTTTTTGAATTTCCTTACCCCTATTTTTCTTTTTTTATATAAGTTTAATCATATTAATATTTTTTCAATTACTTATCATTTTAAATTCTTTTGTAAGGTATTTATAATTCACGGTATTTCGGATTTTTCTGTTACAAATTCAGCATATAAATAAGTCTAAAAAACACAGAAATGTTAAATTTACAAATAGCAATTTTTTACTTAAAATTATTAAAAGATAAACAAGTGAATTTCTCTTTTCAAAAATGTAAGTCTTTTACAAGCATTATATTAAGCCTAAAATAAATAAAAAGGTGTGTATTTACGTATCATAAGTATATTAATTATATGAATCACAAGTAAAAATCCCAAACATATATATATATATATATAATTAAATGCATTTTTTCCATTTTTCTTATCTCTTTATTTATATTTGCTTTAATTTTATTACAGTGTTAAAATTCACTATTAATAACACGTCCTTTTTACTAACAAAAGCTATTATAAAAATTATTGTAGTGATTTATAATTATTTATTAAATGAAGCAAATTCATAAAACAATTGTTGAAAATTGGTTAAGATAATTTAAAACTAAAAACAATGCAGTTACACATATATTGAAAAATTTTATCAATACTCGAACGTTTAATGTATAAAATAAGTGCAGCTTATAGCAATTATTCTCAGCAACTATAATGATTATTTTAATACAATATTCAAAAAACTGTTTTTTTATAAAATGATAAGTGTCATTGGCATGCGAACCTTTTATTGCACCAATATAATAACCGATGAAACAATCGAGAGTGACCTAAATTGAAGAATCAAATAACTGTTTAGTGAATAAAAATATCAAAATTTATTTGAAAACATCAAGCAAATTTCTTAAAAAGCACAACAATCAAAGAAAATTTGTTTAAATATAAATAATAAAAATTATGAGTTTAATTGAATTCAATGGCAATTGCAAAACTTAAAATACACTTTTCTTTTCAGATTTTAAATTTTGCATATATTATTTAAAAAATTTGAAAAACAAGTTTATATGTTACTAAATGCCCATTAAAATTAAAATTTGTAAAAAAAAAAAACATTTTGAAATTTTAGTAAAGGATAATTAATTTTCTCTTATAAATTACAGTTGGTAAACTTATTTGATTAAAAATATGTCTTCTAAAAATACATTATGGTATATAAAATATTATTGTAGTAAATAAAATAATTGATTATGGAATTTATCAATACTTCCATTTATTTAAATTTAAGTTCAATATCTAAAAAATGATACTTTTCTATTTTATAACAAGAATTTATTTTTCAAAATAAGTGAAAAATTTCTTTTCTGAAGTATTCACTATTAAACGAGTATTGAAAATATGTTTACAGGTAAAAAAACCTACAAAAGACTGTTTTCAGTATTTTACTCAACAACTAAATGTTCTTTCCTAAATTGAAATATATATTGATTACTTTTGACAGATTTATAAGATTTTAAATTTCATAATGTGCTACGTGCAGCAAATATATGGTGAAATGTTTTTAAAATGCAATGTGAAGTTTAATAAGTTTGCCATAATAATTCTAATAACTTTAGGTGGGCATTATTTATACAGAGGATCTAATTTTTGAATGATTTATGGTGACAAGTAAATATTAGGAATTCGCATATAAGAAATGTCGTTTGATAAAATATTGCGTTGGTTAGATAAAAGAATATTGAGAAATATTTAATAAATGAGGAAAATAGAAGAGACGAAGCATCAATAGAAGCTTTGTGAATTGAGATAGAAAACCAATAAAGAAATATAACATGTTTTGGAATTTTGAATTATAAAATTTTGACTAACAATGTATTACTAGGGATGATTTTTAAAAATATGTATTTAATATAAAAATCACTCGTAAACATCAAATATACGTTAAAAATTTATACAATACGTAAAAATATACAAATAATACAATTTTTATTCGATGCATTCTCGATGATTTTACTAAGCATGAATTTCAGTTTATTTATAGAAATTAGAGAATGATCTGATTCAAATAATTGAATGAAGTATTGAATTAAAATAAAGAAATAAATTTCTCTAAAGATGTACTATTATATTTTTCCGAAGGACTTTAATTGAATCATATAATCAAATTATGAGTTTTATTTAGACTTTCTTATGTTAACTTTACAAAAGTTAAGCCTTAACTTTAGGTAAATAAATAGAATGATACTATTTAAATGCTTATGTGAATTGTTATTTACATAAGAAAATATTCAAGGTGTTTTCTACAGGAAGAGAAATGTTCAACGTGAAATATCAAATTGAGCTTTTCTTCCTTTATAATTATTAAAAGGGAAAAATTTGAATGAAACCTTATGCATAAAACATGTTTTGCTAGAAAATCAAAAGAATAAGGGGTTCATGTAAATGAAACAATATTATATTATTTTAATATTAATCATCCAAAAATTTGAATAACGGAGTTATTTAATGAAAGTATACTAATTTGTATAAACTTGTTATTACGGTATCTGAATCACAGACTTCTTAATAGCAGAAGTGTAAGGAATTTTTAAACTAATAGATGTCCATTTTCACAATCCACTTTATAAATTCTGAGTAAATATTTTTTACTCTAAGTAAAATATATAGTATAGTTTTAAGTAATAATTCAGTACATTTGAAACATGAAAATTTTCTGATTCCTAAATTTAATCACTTATATAAAATTAACAAAACTTAACAAATTGAAATATTAAGAATATTTTAGAATAAATGAAACTTCCTTTTTTGTGAGGGGGGGGGTGAGTTTTGTGACTATTGCGCGTTGATTTCTATGCTTCTATTAATGTTTGGTAAATTTTGCAAGACTATTACGGTTGAAATAAATTTAAATAATAATTTCTATCATAAATTGAACTTCCTTCAGACTAATATGCTGACTGATCTGCATGATCCTCATTGCTTGAAATTCACGATGGTATCTTGTAAGATTTTTGGAAGAGGTGGACATATTCTTTGACTTGATCGAGGATAGCATCTTTTATACTAATTACAACACACACTAAAAATTTTTCTTCATTTTTTCAATGCGATCTTCGTTTGAGTAAAAACTTATTTCTAGTTATCTACTTCTATTTCACACGTTATATGTTAACAGACCATGTGTATTTTAATAATAAATATCCACTACTCTCTAGAGCCAAAGTAATCATATTGTCCTTTTTCAAAAGTAAAAAAGGTTTTAAGAAATATGAAATAATTTTACAAAAATATTATTGAAATAAAAAATTTCTGCAAGTATGCTTAATTTTCCATACATTATTGGTAAAAATTTGCAAAATGAAGCTGTTTATAAAAAATTTAAATTTATTGTCATTTAAACAATTTTTACCAACTGATTGATTATATGGAGAATATAATACTAAATTTGAAAGATTGAGTAGTTTTATAGTATAAAAGATTTTTTCCCAAATTTGAACAATTCATAAAGGGAAGCAAAACTTTAAAAAATATTCATATTTTGTGTTTCAACAAAATTGTAAGAAAATTACTTAATTTGTTATTGGATATAATTTAAAAATTCTTCATATCTTCTTCATATGCACATTATTATACTTTACAAAATATTGGATTATTTTAATTTTTTGTAATTTTAAAGTTATACAGACTCACAAAATAGGTTAATAAAATTTATTCCCGTATAAATTTTTTTATTAAGTTACTAGCATTTCATAAGTTTAAGTAATGTAAGATAATTTCAGAATTTATAGATATATGTCCTATGAATAATTGGAAATTTATAAGTATATGATATTTTCATTTGATAACATAAATGCTGCATCTGAATGCAATATTAAAGCTCCTCGAACCATGTTTTTGATGTTATGAAGTTTATTTAAATTAATAATTTGAAATCCTATTTTAATAATTTTTATAAATAATTAAAAATTTATAGATAATTTCGACTAATTTCTTCATGATTAATAACAGGTAACAACGTTATAATTTCATAATTTATAACCAAAGCATATGAGTTTATAATAATAATTTCGTTATGATTAACAATCTTAAGTTATTCAACATTACAATAACTTGCCACTACAAATAATTTAAGATTTATAGTTAAATTTTAATCATACTTTTAAACATTTACAAGAATCCTTAATTTTCATAATCATATTTATATTTCTTTGAAATGATATTTTAACATTTTTAATTGTCAACTTAATGTATTATATATAACAACGATTACAAAAAACAAAATTTACTCATTTTTTCAGTTTTGTTTAAATATATTAAAATGTTTTATTAAATAATATCTGATAATGACAAAAAATAGCGAACTATAAATCTGTTACTATGTATCTGTAGAATTAAAACTATGTATCTGTAGAATTAAAACTATGTATCTGTAGAATTAAAACTATGTATCTGTAGAATTTAGAAGTATGTGAACGAAATTATATTTTTTATTTTGTACTGATATCGATTTTGATAAACGTCTTTCTTATGTTAAACAAAGTAATTACAAATATATTTTGATAAAAGTTTTCATTAAATTTTGTCGCAAATTTACTGCTAAAAATATAAAATATCATACGAAGTTGAAGTATATTCCTAGGTTTTTAGTTTCTAACATTCTGTATTCACATAATAACGTAGTACTTTATATTGCAAAGTTATTTACTCTTACAATATTTCTATATTAAATAAATAAAAATGTTTGTATTTATAATATGTAGTCATAAAATAGTTATAAAATTCTTATCAATATTTAAAAAAATAATACAAAAAAATTCTAGGGGTTATCCATCAGATTTCTTAAAATAATTTTTTTTAATGTTAGAAATGGGACAGTATAAAAGAAAAGAAAAAGACTTTAGATTTATGTTTTTTATAATAAAAGCATAATAAAACACATATTTATCAATTCACATAAAAAGTATTTAAAACCAAAATAGTAGTTTATAACATAATTTTACAATCATTATAACATAAATTTACAGAGAATTTTAAGAATCAGCATTTATTTTATAACACAATAAGTTTAAAATAAATTAAAATTGCAAATTAAAGAATTGGAAATATTTATAAACATCTTAAGTTTTTTATAACATATTTCAATATTTTTTAATACTTTTATATGATACTAAGGAAGTGTTTGAAAGAAATATGTGTACATGAATATGTTTATATTCATGAAATAGGCATGTATTAATAACTCTTTACTAATTTATATTCATTCAAATACTTTTCTTAATTTCAATAAAACTGTAAAAAATAGGATTTTTAATTTGTATTAAAGTAATTTTTTGATGGGTATAACTTTAACTCAATAATATTTTTTTTTATAATAGTGAAATAAATTATTGGATCAATGACATTATAATACTAAATTTTAAAACTATTACTTTAAAATAATATACATATTTTATTTATCTAAACTTTATTGGTTTGGTAAGTATAATTTTGATTTCATATTTCATGAATTTAACCAAGAGGGCAAGTTAATGATTATTGATTGAATGTATACACAATGAGACAAATAAATTAAAATTTTCTGAAGAATTTATTTTAGGAGAAACTCTGTGGCTTGAATTATATATGGCCTTAATTTATTATTTATTAACATTTTCTCTTAGTTAATACCAAGTACAGTTTTTATTTAGTAAAATGTAATTATTTACTAAGCATCATATAATAGAAGCTTATTTATTATTTATGCTTATTGAATTGTTATTCTCATTAGTAATGTATTTTTCATTTTGACGATGACAAGTTTACAGAATGTTTTTTGTATTGAACTACATGATTTATTCATAAAAATATTTCAATTAAATATTAAAACTATATGAGATATAGTTTTGTGTAATTACGTTTTATATGCTAAAATTATACATATATTTAGACATTCTATAAGTAATTACGATTTCCGATCTTTATTCCATCAAATATGAATCAAATAAAAAAATAAAATCACATTATTGCATACAATGTTTTTCATGAATTATAGAACAAAATATTATAGTTACGAGATGTTTCAGTTTCATATTTGAACTAAGTAAACAATATAGGATAAAAAAAAATGTTTTTATGAAAATTCATTGAAATATTTATTTTAAACATATTCTCAATATGAGACACATGCTATAAGAATCCTATATGCTTCCTATAACGACAACTAAGATTTTACCAACAGGGACAGCTATTGTCAACATTGGTAGTACCAAAATATAAACAATGTATATCTTAGATTTTCCTATTACGGAATATAGGCCTGAGATTAAATATCACTATATACATAGTTTTTGTTTGATTATGAATTCTGCAATAAAGTACGAAAACTTAATTTTCAAATCATAAAAATTATTTTATTTATTTATAAATATCATCATCACTGAAATTATAAATACAAATTTAATGTTAAAAATAGGAAATCAATGCAGTAAAAGAAAGCTTTCTATTTTGGTTTTATCATTCTATTAATAAGTTGGCCATGTAAATTACTGTTAATTAATTCAAATTGATAATCTGTTTGCATGATTCTGATAAAAAATTCAAATATTGACACAAGAATATTTTCTTACCAGTATTACCAAATAATTTACTTCTTAGTAAAATACTGAATTTTAGTTATTAATGATTTTAGGAAAATTCATTTTGTTTCTTTAATCTATGGTTAAAAAATGCAAAAGAGCTCTTCATGAAAAATGAAAAATCGCAATTGTGGGAGAAATATTACTTCCTTTATCCATTTTTTAAAAAAAAGATTAATTAAGTTTTTATTCTTAATAAATTTTTCAAATGAAGCAAATGAAGAATATGAACAAACATGCTTAATATAAAATAAAAATAAAAACTTTTATGCAAATAAGAAATTCCTTTGTAAGTCAAACAAAGAGTAATTTGGATATTACATCAATCTTTTCTGAGAAAATTACTATCATTTATTTCATTTTAAGTAAATAGTTTTTTTCACAAAGAGTAACCTTTTTCAAACAAATGTTTTGCTTATTTCCAATACAGCAAATGATTTACAGACATTATCCTTACGCCTTAGAGATATAAAAAATATAAAGACACAGAGAGGTAAATGTAAGATATTAAATACGTATAGAAAATATGAAGCAAACACAGGAGCGTAGTAGGAATAAAAATAACACATGAAATTAAGAAGATAAATTGTTCAAAGAGTCTCTGGCTTCAGAATCGGGAGCAGATGCAGTTCCCTGTAAGGGTTGAACATTCGGGAAGATGATCAGCATTTATCACCGCACCATTGCGGCAGACAGGGCTATCCACTATCCGAATTTTGTAGAAAATCGGAAAAGAGATCCTGCTAGTTAGTTGCTTCCTGAAAGATACTAAATGAGTTTAGATATTGACTCATTTAGCATCTTACAGGAAGCACATGCCCCCCTGCCCAATCTACACATTTTTCTGAACATTAAGTGAAAATTATATTCGTTTCAATCACTTTTTTATAGTGAACTTACTTAAAATGTATCAGAGTATAAATATTAATGAGATAAAAATTTTAAAAGGCTCAAATATGCATCTAATATTTGAAAAAATATTTCCTTTAGCTAGAAATACTTGTCTTAATCACATATAAAGCTCAAAAATATGAGGTTTTAGTCATTAATTTTTTTCAATAAATAAATGCATTTTTTTTAAATTTAGAATTTCGTTTAAGATAAATAGCTTTTTTATTGAATTTTTTATAAATCATATTTTTATGTAAATCATATATGACAGTTGTACTTTGAAACAAAAATTTATGAAAATATCTATAAATTCGTATTAATTCGTTTTTAAAATTTATCTATTTAGAAATAAATTGCATAAACTTTCTTGAAAATCACCATTAAAATTTCTCTGCTTAAGAAAAATGCGTTATTTTAACTGGAATGTTCCAGATTTATCACTATCAAGCAACCATATGTGAATGTTGTAGTTTTAAATTCTTACATACGCTTTCTTGGCTCTTGCATTTACTATTGCATTTTCATGAATTATGTGTTTCTCTGAAAAAATGACCATTATAAAAGTTCTTCTTAAAATACAATGCGAGGAGGATACATCAAAATCTTGTATTGCAAATATTTGCTATTAAGTTTTCAATAACATATCCAATTTTTTTGTGTTTTTTTTTTATCGAAATTTATTTAAAAAAGTTTTTCATGCATTTAGTTAATCATTTATGAAAAAATGTTGTTTGCTACATGTTGGTAGAAATGTACAAATAAAAATATAAGTATTACAAAGTTAATTGTTTGCGCATTAATACATGCATAAAGTACACATTACAAATTAGGATGCCAGAAATCTACTCAATCTGCAATCAGTGAATATACTTGTATATTTGTATACCAGTTACTTGTATACCAGTTTAAATAACCATTCATTTTCGAAAATTAATTTTATAATTTAGCAATGTTAATGTATCGTTTTTCTGTAAGGTTTACTTTCTCGCAGTATTTAGTGAAAGGACATAAATTGAGTCTAATTATAATTAATGAATATAAGTTCAAATGAATTATTTCAGAAAATCTTAGGTTTGGTATAGAGTTGATCATTTTATGGTGTTTGACAATTGGTAAAAATTGTAGATGTTTTGGAAGGTTTCTTTAATGCATTGTTTGAATCTTGAAGAAGTAAGGAAAATTTTTAAAATTTTTTTGTATCTTGAGATAAATATGATAAGAGGGAGCTTAAGAACTATACTTTGCGTTGCTTTATGCTTACATGACTGAAAGCTAATATAAATGATTGTTTCAGATCATTATTTATAATTTTCTGCAATAATGTAATGTTTTCTGCATCACTTTAAAGGCTGAACATTTTAAAGCCGTTGTTACACCAGAATCGATCAGAAACAACAACTAAATTAATTGAATGATAAAAACTGGAAAAGTATGAAAAATTGGAATTATTTCTAAACTAAAATGTATGCTATTAGCTTTAAATTTAAACTATGCAAAATACTTTTAAAATAAATAATAAATTTTTACATTTTCAGATTTATTTCATAAGCTTCAATTAAAAAGTTTCAAATAATCTTCCTGTATTTGATTTCCCAAATTTATTTATAAGTTTATTTCATTTTTTAGCATATTTTTTATATTTCTAAAGAAAAAAAATTTAATTAGAGAAATTTTTATTAAAGCATATTTTATTTAACTAA
Source organism: Latrodectus geometricus (assembly GCA_026290005.1). NCBI lineage: Eukaryota > Metazoa > Arthropoda > Arachnida > Araneae > Theridiidae > Latrodectus > Latrodectus geometricus. Next base: position 19,267 of record JAPDSC010075500.1, on the reverse strand, counting down.
GTGTGTAAAAACAAATATAAAATAAAAATAATGTAAAGTATATTTAAGGATTATTGAAACAAAAGCAATTTCGTGTTATAGAAATAAAAAAATGTATAGGTTTGAAATATATAGTATTCCTTTCCCATCGTGATTATAATTCCAACCTAAAGTAAGTAGGAATTGCAATCAAGAATGAAAGGATAGAGCGCTTTAATATTCTTTTTATCTTAAAACTAATTCACAATACCAAAACAAATTTCATTTGTTTTTAGTTTTGAAGCTATTTTTTTCTTCTTATTTTTCCTTTGGCTGTATTGGATGTAAGAACATGGAATATGTTACTATAACTTTGAGCAAATACTGTAATTTTTATTTAGCACTCTTGAGACATTTCTTAATTTTTCTTCGTATCTTTACATTAATAAGCAAGTATGTTTTAGGTTTAGTTTTGAGATTAAAAAAATTCAATGCAACTTAACTTTTATTCCGAAATTTTAAAATAATATAGATTTGGAGGAATAACTTTCTTTTAAAATGAATTATTAATTCCTCTAGAGTTTGAACTAAATTTAATATTTATTGGAAAAAAATGTTTCTCATCTTCATTTTAAAATTATTATGTTTTTATGTTTAGGAATACATATTTTTAAGATAGTATATTTAACTTTAATATGATATGCATTATTTAGATATTAAACACTTTCTTATAATTGAAAGCAAAATCTCTTAAAATTTTGCAATAAATTAATGTAACTACAGTATGCAAAGATTTAAGTAATATTGCAAATCCATCATATCTGGGTTCATTTCGATATCAGTAGCTTGACTGGCTCAAACATTATACTGATGGATTTTACCCAGATGAATCATAAAACATTGTGCGGGAGTATTGTCTCTCTCTTGTTATTTTATATTCTCATTGGACATTTTGGAACTGTTTTGATGTTGAGATAGCCTCTATTACGATAGCTCTGCAGCACAATTTCTTATTAAAGTTTTCATTGTAGGGTTTGGGATATTATTTAAGGGTTGGGACTCGAAGAGAGCTATACAGGCTATTGCTGTCTTTGCACATAAGGAGAAATTACAATGCCGAACTTTCTACAGCATCTCACGAGGAAAAAAATTTATGTTATCCTCCAGTGAATACCTGCTCATTGTAGTGGTGATGGAAATGAAAAAGCCTACCCCTTAGCTGTAAAGGGGTCTTTGGTTTACAGAGGATTATAAGAGGGTTTTTTTTCCTTAACGACCAAACATATTGTTAAAAACTCTTCAATTCTTAACGTCCATCAGGATTTAATGCGTAGAAATTCCACAAGGAGATGTTTGAGGAGTATTCAGGATATTTCAGATTGGCACAACTCACAGTTGTAGCAAGTTTTCTGTTGAATATTAATCATGATTGCTTGGGTGTTCATTTATTTCGTGCAAGTGTCCTGTCGATTTTCAAATGATGGAATCATGGACAGAGACTACTTAAGATGATGTAAAGCAATTCGAGGCATCTTATAAATAGAGCGTTTGATTGATATAGGGCTCATAGCATTTCATTCTTTGTTTCTTTTCTTTCTTTTTCTTATTTGCTGTTTTGTATTGCCACGTACTTTGCCATTGCAAATCGAAGAAATTATTATATAATCATTTATGCTACTCTTCGATTTCAAAATGAAAATAAAAGTTAAATTTATAATCAGTCTAATTTTTATTTTTATAAATATGATTCATGAATTTAAAGTTTGAAAAGTTTATTATTCTATTTTTGAAAATTTCTGATTTTGACAAAAACTTAGGATGTTTGTTCTGAATGCTTTCTATTTTTCATGAATCCTTATATCATAAATTAATTATTTTTCAGCAATTGAATAAAAAGTATTTAATTTTATATAACAATTATTTAAAAAAAATTAAGTTTTATAAAATATTTCATAAATCTTCATTAAATAATATAGGGGAAATATTGAATATTTTTCACTTAATTTTCCTTAAAATTCTTTTAACAATATATTAATTGCATTGCTTAGATATTTATTTATCCATTTTAATTAAGACTGTAGTTTACTAATTATGAGTTAATTTAAATTAATGACTAGCATTTTACCAATTTATTTAAAAAATAAAGAGGGAATAAACATGTGATAGAAAATCCGTAAGAGTTTCGGAAATGCAGCAAATTCCTTATTTATTTAAAAATAGAAATTGAAATTTATTGTAGATAGTTAAGAATCAATTTGATACTCACAGGATAGCTTTCAATTCAGTTTGTTGGGAGCTATAAAGAGAGAAAGAAACATTATTCTTCAAAACTGAATCATTCAGAGCCTTGTTATTGAAATCGTTCAATTGCAAAAAATCTCTTAATATTCCCCATGAAAGCATTAAATAAAAGAAGAAATATCTTCTAGAACATCAGATTGTAAGAAACATACCGTTCAATCTGAATTTCCAAAAAGATTAATAGTTTTTTTATTGCTTACATGGTGCATTTTAATGGTTAAGCATTTACCTTAAGGAGAATATTTTAAAGTCATTTTGTGTACGTTGAAAGAAATTTCTTATAAGTGATTTTCGATTTATCTACTAATTTAACTGATTCAGGGTATATGTTTAGTTACTTTAGATTATTTATTTTTCTGAAACAACATAGCTATCAAAGTAAATACTTTTCCTTTGATATTTAATGATGTTAAAAATTATTTAAAACCATACATATTCTCTGATTTCCAAAACTGTTTGATAATCATAAATATAAATCTTTGAAATATGAATGTTGTTTATTCATATTAATAATTTTTCGTAATTTCATGTATCTTCAATAATAAGTATCTACACAAACAAAAAGGCATTATACGGAAATTATAAAAATTTCGTTTCTAAATAATGTAAAAGTTTACCTATTTAAAAGTTGAAAAGTTTTGTTTATTGCTTTAACAATCATTGACATAGAGTATAAGAGTTTTTATGGTTTAATCCAAAACAAGATTTTTTCATCTTAAATAGATTACATAAAATACATAATTTATTTTATTTTCCGGCTATATTCTTTTCAAACGAAATTATTAAAGTATAAGTAAGTGACATTTTTAATTGGAACTTGTTTTTGAATCAAATATATTTATTTCCAATTTTGAGTATTTGCGTATTTATTTTCTTGCTTGATTGATGTTTCAAATAGATATATCTTCACAAATATATAAAATATTTCCATACGAACTCATAAAAATACAAAACAAACTTGAAAATCAAACTACTTTGGTAACATCTGTCATTTCAAAATATGTTTTGTATCAGAAAAAACACGAACTCATAATACCATAATTCACAAGAATTTAAAAAAGTAAGTAGTATCGTTATTTTTAATAATAAGAGCAATTTTTATAAGTTTTACAATCTATATAAATTTAGTTACTAAAGTTTATATAAATTGCGTAAAAGCATTCGAATACAAAAATGTTTCAAAACATTAATCTCCAATTATGTTTCAATATTAGGATTTTATTTTGGTATGTAATAAAATTGATATTCTTAAACATGGTTTAATTTTAATTTTAAAAATAAAATTAATTAAAAATTTACAAAAATAAAATATATTTAATATCTGAACTGTAAGTCATTATAAGGAAATTATAAAAATTTCGTTTCTAAATAATTTAAAAGTTGACCTATTTAAAAGTTTCATTTTAAAAGTTGAAAAGTTTTGCTTATTGCTTGAACAATCATTGACATAGAATATAAGAATTTTTATGGTTTAATTCAAAGCAAGATTTTTTTCATCTTAAATAGATTACATAGATACACAGTTTAATTTATTTTCCGGCTATATATTTTTCAAACGAAATTACTAAAATATAAGCAAGTGAAATTGATTTATCGCAATGACGTGAAACTGATTTATCATTATGATTCAATTAGAAGTATTTTTTAATATTATTTTCATGTTAAATGTTATTGGTAAAGCAGAAATAAACTTTTAACTTTTTTAGTTGATTTAAGACAAGCAGATTAATATTTCATCAAATGCTTCTTATATAATTTTAATCTTAATTTATCATAAAGAGTTTTCTTCTGCACATGTTGTTGTGGTTAAACTCAGCAAATATATGTGCAACACCGAGCTAACCCAAGTTCTTAGAAAAAGTGGAGATGTAATGAGAACATATGAGAATGACACAGTTTAAATAATAATAATAATAATGTAATTTTATTGTACTATCAACATTTAAATATTTACAATTTATATTTAAAGATTAAATGTCTTATCAACATATAAAAGCAGATTTATAAAACATTGTGCGGCCAGTGGGTCCTGAAGCAGAGATTAAAATGACTCACCCCCTTTGTAGCGTTGTTTTGAACCGTTGCTTTCCTTTTGTTAGACTCTTCTTTTGGTTAGGCCTGTGCTTCACTGCTCCGTACCTTTTCCTTTTTGAGTTGGCAGACTTTGTCGTTCCCAAGGACTCATCGTAAGGTTAGGCATCTCTTCCTAATATCTCGTCGGCGGCATTCAATTCAAATTTATCTGTGAATCTCTGAATATCTGGATGTCTGGATATCTGCATATCGGAATGGTGTTCGGAATCTGCATCCTCGCTGGTGTCTTCCCAATCTCGTAGGAAACTTTTCGTCCTTTCAAATCATATCATCATCTGTGGATTCCGAATTCTGAATGCTCCATCTTCAACTCCTTAACTTTTATTGCCCTCATCTCTCCTCCCATTTTCTTCTATTGGATATTTTCTTGTATCTCATCGGTGTTAGGCTTCCAGGGAATGGTCAGAAATCGCCCCTCCAAAACCCTTGATTGGCCACACACAAACAAAAAAGGAGAATATTTTAATTTCATATGGACCACCCATACATGCCAAGGGGAAAAGGACCTTGGGATGGAAAACTGCAATAAACTTTAAGTGCAGTTTTCGGGTGCCACTTTGAAATATATAGTTTTATTTCTTTATTACCCTTGTCTCTTTATATTACAATTTTTATGTTTCCTTTCTTTTATATTTTACAAAACTACTGCCGAGAGGAATTGTTACAGAATTTATTTACAGTAAAACATCTGTTTTCTCTGCGGCTCCTTTTATGTTGTTTGCACTACGACACATGTAATTAGTTATACATTTTGTTAACTTTTTAAAGTTAAAAAAATAAATCTTCATAAAGTAAAATTATGTAAAGTTGTAAGTAATTTGAGACTAATTCAAAACGTGCAAAAGATTTGAGAAATTAAACAGAAAAATATGGGAATTATTTGGAAAATTGTTCTCTTGAAAATAACTGAACTCACTTTTGACTTGGGTGATATTAGATTATCATACTACTATTTTTGCCACAAATACAATTTTGCATTAAAATGTCATACATATTGCTTCATACTGACTTTTTTAATATTTTTATTTATATATTAATATTAAAAAATTAATATTTTGAATAAGAATTTAAAAGTAATCATTTACTTGATACATAATTGATTCAATTTATTATTAACTGAATTATAATAAAATAAATTATGATTCATTTATGAAATTTTCAATATTTTCTTTTCACTATAAACATGGTTTCTTATGCAAATTAATTATTATGTAAAATAGTGCTTTATATTCATATAGCAGTACTCCCATAAACAAAAGAATTAAAGTAATAGAGGAAAAATGTATGTAATTTATTTAATTAATAACAACTGTGCGCATAGAAATTCAAAAAGTATTTTTAGTAACGTAATAGACAATCACTTAAATAAAGGACAAAGAAACAGTAAAATTTTAATTAAGATTTAAGTCACAGCATAAAATTGAAGATTGATGGTAAGAAAAGATAAAGAAATATTTAATTATACTTTATGAACAATAAAATATATTTGGTTACATTAAATTATATTTAGACAAGTATATCAGAATATTTTTATTTGGAAAATATTACAAGAAGAAATTAAAAATAATAAAAAATATAGAGACCAGATCCCCCAAAAATAAAACATCATTTGATAAAATTAGAAATGCTTAAAAACAGATAGTATCTTAAAACAGTGGAACGAACTAAAAGGTTTTGAAAATAAACTTCTAAAAATATCCAAGATGTCTAAACTGTGAAAATTTATTGACTGAAACAAAAAAAAAATCTTTTCATTAATAAGAAATTTAAAATTAATCTTTTTCAATACAATTAAATGTGTCAAAATATTATTAAAAAAACCCATTGCCTTTAAATTTAAAGTACATTTTTGATAATTAGTATAATGAACGCAAAAATGAAACTGAATTCATCGAAATAAAATTCATTTTAAAAGGGTTGTTGGCATGACAAGTACATATATATACAAATTCAAGTTTTTAACAGCTTATTAAATTCAGTAGTAATTTTTACAATTGTTTTAATCCTATTTATAAATAAAATTAAACAATATGGGCTTCCTTAGTTGGTAAGGGAGCCAATGTTTCTTTCACGTAGTTTATTTTAAATGTTTTGCAATTTTTTATGTTTAGAAGCTATAATTATTAATGAAATGTGCTTTATTGTTTAATTTTATTTTTTAAAATCCATTTTATTTTAATAGGTTCAAGAAATAATAAATGTCATTTATTATGTCTCCCACATTTGGCACCTATTGTACTATTAAAATAATGATAATACAAAGTACTTAGAGAAAATAAACATAAATTTAAGCAAAATTAATTTCATAAAACGATAAAACGTAAAATTAAGTTTCTGTCGATTATAGAGATTTTACCTATAAATTTTTATTATAATTTCATATATTAATTATAAAGATAAGATGTTAATAAATCTGAATGCTCGTAAGCTGCTAAATTTGTAAACTGAATAATTTTACATTTAGTTTTTTAAAAAGAATTTATCTAAACAAAAATAATCTGAAACTTATATTAATATTTTAAAATTTGAATTTTCAGGCTGATAATACAAGGCTAGTAGCACTAATAAAGCTTTTAAAAGGATTTTAAGGATTTTAATGTAACTGATGTATTGAAAATTTAGCATTCATTTCATATTGAATCAATTTCTAAATAGCATCTTTGTTTAACCATCAGAGTATAAATAAATAATAATAGGTTTTACTTCATATCCTTTGATTATGATTAATCATTAAATTAATGTTAATTCTATTAATTAAGTTTAAGAGTAAAAGAATTAAGTAAATATTAATTATAAAAAATTAATAATGATTCAAAGATTGTGAGTATTTAAGTAAAAAATAATAAGTAACCGTTCTTTGAGATTCCTAACATAATATAACACCCATTTTATTAATTTTATTTCATATGAAATATATATATACATAGATAACTCCATTAGAATAAGATATCAGATATAGTTCAAAAAGGAGAAATACATAGTTTGCATAGTCTCATAAATAAATTTATATGAACTAATAAGTTTGCTGAAACACTTTAAGGATTTTGCTTTAATTAGCTTTATTATAAAATAGTAAAAATATAGATCATGACTTGTTATTTGATCGAAAGAAAATTTAGTTTACTGGCATTTAGCTTCTTAAATTGCAAATATTGCCCAGAAAATTATTTCTTACTAGCTTCCTTTCATCACAACAGTCAAAGTCTTCCTTCGCTATCTATGAAGCTTTCTTTTTTTAATCCTTTCAAAAACTTTATGATGTTTCTTAAAATGAAAGATCATTTAAAGTAATTATTTTAAAATTAAAAGAAAAAAACAAATAAATAGTATTGGTTCATTTATTAGAATTAGGATAAATGAGAATTTATTTTTTAAGAAAATAATCAATACAATCCTTACATATTGAAGTTTTCCCCAAGTAGATTGTATAAAAACTTATAACATTTAAGACCCCAATTTTAGTGAGAAATATGGAGAATAATTGCACAGTACAAATGTTCTGAAATAGCAATTTATAATATCGTTTTTTCAGCGCAAAGAACATTGTCATGACATTTAAAATATTAAATAAAACTATTTCCAGTTTGGAATTTAACTTTCTGATAAATTATTTTTTGTGCTTAAGTTCTTAAAATACTTCGTAAATAATTTGAGTATTACCATACTCAAACTGTTATTAAAATAATTCTTTTGCAGGAAGGGTATAAAAAAAGTCATAATTTGACTTGCCTCTTCCTTAGATAACTAATAATATGTAGTAAATAATTTGGTCCACATCATAGCTACAAGCTAGAATGTTTAAATACATAAAATTTCAAGACAATTTAATCCGAGCACTTTCTAGATTTATCAGAAAAGGCAATTAGATTTTTACTAAATAATTGAAATTATCTATTGACAATCAATTTTAATTATGATTTAAAACACTTTTAAATATTAGCTTCATTTTTATGTAATCCATGATTTTCTGAAATGACTACCGAAATCAGTATATTTATTTTTATTGAATTGAAAAGTGCCATTTTTTAAAATTTACCATGTATTTGAAAAAATAAATCACATTTTCAAGCTGATTTTATTTCTACAATTGTTTCATTAAGTAATAATGAAAATATGAAAATCTTCTTGGGAAAATAGAGTTTTAATTGAGTTTCTTTAAAATGTTCATTTCTACACATTTTTTCTATTGATTTATTTTCCTCTTACCTCTAAAAGTAAAATAAATGAGAAAAAGAATACAGCTCTTTTCAACACTGGATATAATTTTCTTTAAATATTTAATTTAAATTTAAATCAATTTTCATTCCTTGACGAATGAAATTCATTCTGGCAGTCATCTTTTAAAATGTAAAATTTTAATAAAAGCAAATACAGCCGATATTTTATTTTTCAAATAAAGGCAAACTAAGAAAAATATATTGTTTCTTCCATGAAAATAAATTTAGATAACTGTAATTATAATCTGTATTTATAGTAATTTGGTATGTATTTACTAAAATAGAGAAAACATTACTTTGCTTAAGCACAATTAATTAAAATGTAATGAAAATCGCTAATTTTATAAGCAATGAAATACTTTACTTTAATTTGTGCTATTTCTTTACAAAATTTCCTCTGAACATTTTCTTAGTATGTCACAAAATGCTTTAATTATTTGGTAATTAATATAAAAATATATACTATATTTTCCAAGTTACCTTGCGATCAATTTGTTCCTTGATATCTATCTTACAAATAAAAAGAATCTATGCAAAATTAATTCTTATTTTTCTTTCAAGAAATAAGAGTTTTTTAATGACTCTTAAATAAACTAAAAATAAATTTAGTCTAAAATTTTACCAGACCATCTGGTTATTAAAAAATATGTTTAATGATTATACTATCAAAAAAGTTCCTTTTATAAATAAATATGATTTTTGAAAGAAAAATATTGCACAAAAGTAGCTCCACAAATTCTCTATTTTACAACTTCACTATCAAAAGAATCATCCAAATAAAACGAGAACGTGAAATATAGAAGGATGTTTTGAAAGTGATCATATTTTCTGGAACTTTAAAGCTGTACTTACTTATTGAACAAAAACACTAAAAGCAGAGAGAACAATTCTTTATCAAGGACAACAAATGAGAAAACAGTAAGCAATGAAGTATTTATAACTACAGAAATGAATGTGTATTTTCAATAAATTCTTTTGAAATAATTTAATAATTCAGGAAATCATCCAACGTATGACCATTTCATAAATTAATTTCTAAATACAATAAAATAGAAGTTGATTGATGTTATATTAAGTCTAATTTTCTAACTTATGAAATAAGGAATAGAAGAATTAAAAAATAATTGCAAAATGATTTATTTCCTTCGCAACTAGTTTTGCTTATAAATATAAAAAATGTGTTAAGTAACGCAATTAATAAACAATATTGTGGGTTAATTATGAAAATAAATTTCCCATTTAATACCATTTTATAATTTTTTTCACCTAATTGCATTACATAATTTATTTAATATTAAGGAATATCAGACATATTGTGTTCCATAAAACATTTAATATTTTTCAAAATTTATCATTATTAAAAATAAGCCACCTTAAAAATGAGTATATTTTTCTCTATTACAACAGAAGTTCATTTCATAAAATTATTTGATTATAAAAATGTTTTCAAATAAACTCAGCTTATAAAGTGACTTGTTATAAATAAGTAAAGAAAACCAGATTTAATTAATTTTATAGACTTAGACTATTACTGTTATTTATAAAGGAATGATATTTTAAATAATATTCTCATTCTACGAGAACACTTTTCTAGATTGAATTCCATTCTTCCGCTTTCTTCTTATAGATGCAAAACAGTTTCTAGGTTTCTAAAGCAGGTGATGCATACTGATAAGATTACATAAGAATCTGGGCCTTTCACGAGTGAACGATCAAACAGTGTTTTCATCCTTTATTTGCAATATACAAAAATAAATTCTCCATTTTCTGAAGGAAATTCAAACATTCGCCTTTAAGTTACTATTCAAAGTTTCAAATTTTCTACTTGCATGTTCACTTTGTTTAAAACATATCACATTCATTGTTTTGCATGCGCTTTTTTTAATGAAATTTGCGTCAAATGCATTTATATTAGCAAAATCAAAGAACAATAACTTTATACTTTCTTGAGAGACAAATAAAATTCAGAAAATGGTTTTATGATTTAATAGTTGTTCATAAACATGAATTTTTGCTCTATAATTATTTTGCCGAAATTGTATGTAACTTCATACAGTCAAGAAGAAAGCACAAAAAATAGTTATTTCATGAATACGACAAAAAAAAAGTTATGTAAAGGCAATGATGAAAAATAAATTTAAATTAAGATCTTGTTTAACATTCTATTAAAGTATCTGAAGATACTCAAGCATGTCTTATAGAAATCTTCCGTTTACTTACCTAATAAATGAAAAATATGAAATATTTAAAATAGAAAGAAATATATAATTTTATCACAAATAACTTTAATGCAAAAAGTTTTTTATATTATATAAATTTATGAGGTTAATGTGTTGATTATCTTTATGTACTAAATTGAACAATTTTATCCATTACTTTGAAATCTATTATTCCATGTAACTGAAATATTAAGGGTTTATTATAATGAAACTGTGAGGTATATTTCTTAATCATGATGGCAATGGAATCATATAAAATGATTTAAACTTCGATTGACATATTTAATCTTTATATAATAAGGAAATATATGAATACCATATTTAGTTGGAACTGATTCTGTTCAAATTAATTATGGTATCTTGTTTTTTATTTTAGATATAGAAAGTATTTTATGTGATTCCATTGACATCATGGTTAAAAATGAAATGTAGCACAATTTTCATTATCATAATGGTTTAGTAACAAAGTGTAATATTAGGTTGGGAAATTGTATTTTAATTTTAAAATAATAAATTGGGGAAAAAGTAATCCATTATTTTTTCAGTAGACATCTGTTGTGATCGATATTTCGTGAGGTATCTATCAAACAATTTCAGATTTATGCTCTATGGAAAGGTGACATTTGACACTAAAATATCCTCTTGCGGTTTTTTGTTTGATTAATTGAGTTACGAGTACAAGGTTTTAAAAATGGAAGACAACAAAAAGAAAATTCGATACATTTTCGTTTTTTTCTTGTAAGGGCGAAAAAGATAGCCGGGTGGCTAAAATTGTGAAAGGTGTCTATCGTCCTATATAAGACTGTAACAACCAATTACGTACAATTTTTGTTTCGTCGATTCCGTTCGGGTATTTTTGATGTTAGAGATGCACCTCGCATGTGGATACAGCATCGTCGAAAATGTCTATAAAATATCAAAAATGATCGAAGCTAACCGCATGTCTGCAGTCGTAAAGCGCAAGACCTAAAAATCTACATGAAAGCTGTTTTAAAACTTTTTACAAAGGGAATCCAAAAGAAGCTACATAAAGTTCACGTAAAAATAATGGATTTCTTTTTCCCCAACCTAATATTTTGGCCTGAAGAAAATAGGTAAATAGAAGGAAAAGCAAATATTTCGTAGATTTTTTTCAGTAAAAAGAAATTATTCATAGTTGCTCCTTCCTCGTGTTAGAATGAATAACCTAAGAAAAATTTACTGAAACGCTTAGTATTGCAAATTGAAGTAGAAAATAGTCCGGAAAATTTTCAAAATAAGAATTTTCATTTGAAATAAAAACTATGCTGTTAATATTGGAGATAAAAATTATTTTAATTTTATAATTTGATCTGGAATTGTTATAAAGAGACTGTCTCTGTAATTGGAAATCAATTATGAGAAAAATATTAAAATTAGAAACAATAAGAACATTTTCAGTTTAAATAACATTAAAATAATGAGCAAAATTGATGATTATCAATTTTTTAAATAAAATTTTTTAAATATAATATCGGAAATATGATAAAATTAAATAAGATCTGATAGGCATTAGGAAAAAAGAATGAAGTCCTTATGAACTTTAATAAAAAAGTTTATAAAAAAAGTTTATAAAAAATGTTCTCAAAATTGATGATTATCAATTTTTTTCATATAAAAACGGAAATCCACAGAAAGTATCATCAAATCAAAAATTCGCATATAGATTATCACGTCATCTGTGACAAAATGTTTTAATTATATGCTTGTTCATGAGCTATGTAAACGAATTAGAGACATAAATCGAATTTTGATAACTTTAAACTTTCCAGATTGTTCATTTTCTAACTTTGGTGAATACTAAGAAATGCCCTTTATAAATGCTAAACTATATAATTGCAAATTTATTTAAGAAACACATGGTTTTAGAAGCAGACAAAACTTTGGTGCATTTTATTAAAAATAATATTTCACTTAGGGTTTCTTCCTTGATCTTTACATGATATTTTGCTAAATCATTTGATAAATATTGTAGACAAATATCTTTGAATTTATTCTTTAATATATAAATAGGGAAAAGTTAAAAGATTTACAGAATTGTGCATTGTTGTTCAGATATGTTCCTAAAGCCTATCGTCGCATTTTCAATTCAAATTAACTTATTAAAATTGCAAATGTTATAACAGTTCAAAAGTTTCGTTAGAGTTTAAAAAAAGTACTTAGACTAGAATACAAATGAGTTAATATATATAATTACTTATACAATAACAATATTGATGTACAGTTTTAAAAATAAAATAAAAATTTAATGAATGAATAAATAGAATAAGGAAAAGAAAAACGAAAAAAAAAATATATCATAGGAAAACTTGTGACTGAGTTTAAGAAATAAATTATATTTAAAATTTTTTTTAAAAATGAAAAAATATTATGAATCATAAGGATGTTATTTTATTTCTTTTCAGTTTTAATATATTTTCTGTAGATTAATTTCATTTTCAATGAAATTTTAAACTATGTTAGAAAGTTAAAAAAAAATCCTATTATTTGAAATATTAAGTTTTGAAGAATTGTTCAAATTCATAAAATATTGTAATAAACTAACTATTTTTTAATAACGTTTTTGTCACTGTATTTCAGTAAATATGTTTTTTGTTTCTTATAACAGGAAATTCAAAAAAATGAATTTCTCTTGAAAATAAAAGGAATTGCTACAAAAATTTTTTAATGTGAAAATTTACCTGATAAATCAAGATTTTAATTCAATTTATTGAGTTCTATATATCAAAATTTGATATGACTTAAATTATTTAAAATTATATGTATGGAATAAAAAATAAATATCAATTTTAAGCTAAGTTTTGAATCCTAAATACTCACAAATTTTTTTTAAATACAGTAAATAGTTAATTTATGAAAATCGACATGAATGTAGCATATATTAAAAATAAAAGTGTATAATAAATGCAGATTGTGTTACTACATATTTGAAATAGTTAAATATTTCTATAGCGTTTGAATTTAATATTTAATAACAGAAATTCGTTTTCATTGAAAAATAACTAATTTTCTTTAATTAACAAAATAAAGTATTATGTAAAGCAAATGTAAACACAAGGCATTCTTAATGATTGGAATTAAAACTTATATATTTTATGAGGAAGAATAATTGTAAAAATAAAATTCGCAATTTATCGTTAAAGCTTATAATTTTTCAATGTAACAAAATAAGTTAATTCCTTAAATTTCCCATAAGCATGTCAAATATTCTGAAATCCGGAAATTTAATGATTCATGAAGAAAAATGGAAAAATAGCTATCATATTGATACCAATTTTTATTTTATATATTAATTTGTTCAAAAATAATTTTTAATCCTTAAATTATAATAACCATATTTTCAATTCTGAAACTAACTTGAAACATTTTTTATAAACTTTTTTATTAAAGTTCATAAGGACTTCATTCTTTTTTCCTAATGCCTATCAGATCTTATTTAATTTTATCATATTTCCAATATTATAATACAAATTGGATTCAATTTGTACTATATAAGTGTTATAGGAAAAAGCAAATAAAAAAATACTGTTTCCTGTATGCATTCATGTATATTTAAATTATGCATAGAAATAAAATGTTATTAAAAGAAGTTATTTTATGTGTTTTTTTTTCAGTTTATTTCGAGTCAGTTTACTTTGATCAGTTTATTTTGATGAAAGCCTTTAATGAGTAGAACGTTTTTTTTTATTTTAAAAAATAGATAAAATCACATAATATTTAAATTAAGTTAGTTGTAAGTATAATAAAAATGTTTTTATATGAAATTTTAAATTATTTTTTAAAGAAATGTAATAATTTATATTCTGAACAATTTAATTCAATATTCATTCAAAAAGTTTTAAGTATAAGCCATTAAAAATCTATTCAGTTGATATTTTTTAATATTTTAAGAGCTTTTGAAAGAAAAAATTCCAAAAAAATTAATACTTTATTTGCTTCTCCCAATGTTAAACTTATTCATGCTTTTAAAAGACTTGACTTCTGTTTGCTAAGTTAAAGATTTTTTTCATGTTTACCTATCAATCCTCTGTTTTTCAGATAGGCACACGATGTTCTTACATTCAATTTTGGGTTCCATAAATTAGATTTTGCTTTGTGTGTGCAAGCTCACGTGTCATGACATCTGAAAAAGCGATTGTAGCACGTTGCATTTCCAAAGAAAAATTGAACAGGCAGAAAACGTGAAATGCAATTGTAATTCTTTTTATTTGAACGAACAGTAAATTCCATTACGATACCAGTTGTTATATACGGTGGTAAGAAATGGTATACTAAATACATAGTTGAAAAATTCAAAGTATATTGACAGTTCGAATATTAAATTTTAGACAGTATTAAATGTATGATATTCTTACTGTTCTTAATACATATCCATTGAATATGCATACGATGAATATACGAAAAAACAAATATCTGTTTTTATTTAAATACACTGTCAATGAAACAAATTTTTTGTTTTTAAACTTTTTTAAATATAATTAAGCAATTGCTTCCTTAAATACCTGAAATTTCATTTGTAATTTCAATGTATGTTTTTCAGATATTTTATGATGATAACTTGAAATCTAAATAATAGCTTTTTTCTTCTGGGATTTTATTATGTAGCAAAGCTAATAATAATTACGGTGACAATTCTAATGTTAGTAAACTCATGTGAAATATTAATATTATGTTAATCATAACTTTATAAATAACATACTTTCCTTTAACTTTGTTTTTAACTTTCATATATTTTACTAAATTGAATATCATGCTCTTGGATTTTATAAATTCAATTTCAGTTATCTTCAAATTAATTTTAACTAAAAAAGTAAAATTAATTACTTACTAAAATAATTTCAATTTGACTTAAATGGATATATATTACAATGAATCAATGGCTATCTCAAAAAGTAACTTTGTTAAATTTATTTTAGTTAAAAAATAAAATCTTAATTTTTTTCTAAAAACTTTTATTTTATCTCTGATAGATATGTCTTATAATTTGAATTGATATCAATCTCAAATTTCATTTTATCTTTTAAAAGGATAATATAAAAGCATTTTTCTTAACTTAAAAATAAAAATTGAGCTTTATATTTTTATGCAAAAGTTATTATTATTTGCAAATATCTTAACATTTCTCTATTAGAAAAAGCTTGATACAATTTACTAAAGTAATAGATTGTATATACTAGAATATTTTATATACATTTATCCAGACAATTTTATAGCAAGAGAAAAACTTTTCTAGTTAATCACAAGTATTGTTGGAATTCACGTAAAATTCTCAACTAATTAGCAAAACAAAATTAAACATTACATTTTTTAATCAAATTTTAGCAAATTACATTGGTCTCATAAAGTTAAGAAACAACTGAATTCTTTGTGTGCCTATTTTGCAAATGAGTGAATGTAGGAACATCAAATTTGATGACATGTGCACAGAACAAGTATGTATTTATTGCAACAATGAAGTTTATAAAAGAAAAATGCATAAATGGTTTACAACAAACAAAGTAATCTTGTTAGAAAAGTTTATTTTTAGAAAAAAATAACAGTTTTATATAATAAAATGTCATAGAAACGTAACGGAAAAAAATTAACAAGGGGAATGTCAAACTCAAGCTTGAATATATTAGCAGCATCAACTTTCCATGCTTTCAATTAAGTTGTCCTTTACCGAAATGGGAAGTCCAGATACTAAATAAGCTGTTTTCCAGCCCAATAGAATCATCCAGTGACATCTCCATTTTCATCCTTCCGACCATCCGTCACCTTTAAAATCGGGCAAACGAATTTCTCATTCAACGACATTGCACTGACTAATGCCGGCGAATCTGGTAACAAAAGTTAAAAATTGACAAAAACACACGTCTATTTACGAAAGTATGGTGTTTAAATGTTTTTTTCTCTCACTCATATATATCAGTTCTTTTATAGCAAAAACTAGCGTGGTAATTAGCGTTATCTTATAAATTAGTGTATTTTTGTTTTTATCATTAACATAAACTATATAAATATATACTTATAAGTTAGTGCTACTTTCAAATTGAGCTTAGAAAATCATATTGTTCCTTAATTTTTAGAGGCCTATGTACTTTTTATAGATGTGATTAATTCTTCATATTTTATGTTATTATTTAAATTATTATGACTTTATCATGTTATTAAGTAAAATAGAAATTACTACCCATCCAATTGTTTTCCTAATATTTTTTAATAGAGTAGAGATTATGTATTTTTTTACATAATCAAAAAATTTCTTTTAGTGGTTTTATCTTAAACTTTTATTTACACACGTCGTAAATAAAAGAAAATATTTCTATAAAATTTAAATTCCGGAAAATCTTAAATCTTTGATACTTTAAAAAATTATGGGAAATAAATCAAGACCCACTAAATACAAAAAGTGATTTGGAATTTACAAGTTATGGTATAAAAAAAGTAAAAAAGAAACTTGCATATTGAATAATGTTAAAAATTTCAACAGCAGCCAACTTCACTTTTGCACTTCCTACATATACAATAGCAGTATTTTTAAAATAATATATCATTTAAATGTTATTGAAGAGTATTTTAGCTATGCAACACCCTTTAGTTAAGTTAACTTGAATGAGAAATAAATTAACTATCTTGTTATCATGCTTTTGTAACTAACTGTTCCTAAATTAAACTTATGTTTATATAAAAAAAATGAAAATATTTCCATTTAATTTTAGATATTGAATAAACTCATGTTTGGATATTCATATATGTATTAATGAAATTTATTAGTTTTTTTTTTGATGAATTTTTTGTTTTTGTGGCTTATTATATTATTACCATTTTAAGTTGATTAAATCTAGAAAATGAAAATGTACATAAATATTTATTAAAATTAATATTTGAATGTGTATTAAAATAAGTTGTAGAAAAAAAGCTTAGAGTTATTCAGCACTTTCATTTATTAATTAAAAAATATTTTTCTTTTTTTATTGTATGACCATAAATTTTTTAATATTTTATTAAAGTCATTTTTGAAATTTGACACAATAATATTTACTGAGTTTGTGATTAAGTAAATTTTTTTAATTTTGGCAATTTTATCTTCTACTAAAAATTATACCTAATATAAAACTTTCATAAAAAATAAATATATTTCTTAATTAAATACTTATAAAATTATAGATTTATTGTTTTTATCATGTAGCTGATAAGTTCTTCTATATCATATTATGTTATTGAGGAATTGTAAAAGTTTTAATTTTTTAAGAATAAAAGAAAACAAATCATATTAATGTTTGTAATAGTCACATTAAATGGTGAGTCTTAGCAGACTTTAACTATTATTCTAAAAAATGATTAATATATACAAAATTAGCATTAAAAAATTAAGTGAAATTTCTTTTTCACTTTGAAGAATAGAAAAAAGATATATCTGGTTCAATGTTGATCGACCAAATAATCACTGATTGTTCATTGGATTGTGGAAAAGGAACCTTATATGGGAAAACAGAGGAAATTAAGTGACTCAGCTCTGGGTACCAAATTTCTGGTAAGGAGAGATATATAAGGGAAATAAGGGAATATATTACTAAAAGGACAGATCGTTACATTATTGACAAAAATGCTTTACTAAAAAGTAAAAAGCCGTTGATGACCAAGTAACCCAAACGGTACAACTAATTCTCATCAAGGCTGTGTTTGCTATAGCTTTTGAAAACGCCATTTGAAATTATTGTAAAATGACTTTAACTAAGACAAATTTTAAATTTGATATTAAAATGTTAGGAAAAATCAGAATTTCCTATAGTTAGGAATTGTGTAATAGCGATTTAATTTTTAATATAATTTTAAAATTTCTTTTAATCAATCTGAAAATATTTATAAGCAATTCTAATAAAAAAATAGTTTATCTCCTATATTTTATATCATCACATGGTCTTGGTAACTAATAATAATAAGTAATAGACAAAACCAATACAACAAAAAATATCAAAATATTTAGGGTATTTAAATTTATTACTGATGTATATTAAAAAGTCTTTCAGTGTTAAAAATTATAAATAAGAAAATAAATTATAATTTAAGCAAACGTATTTTTATAGCTTATCGTGAAAATCAATGAAGGTAGAATAACAGGAAATATTTTAGGATTTTCTTGAAATTATTTTTTAATGAAACTTATTTTCAACCTTTTAATGGATTTCTGTACGTAAATATTTTATTTTTTTTAAGAAATGGGAGCAATTCTGAAAATTCATATGAGCAACAAAGGTTGAAAAATATTTTGTCAAGAAGCTAATGAAAATTTTAATACTAAAATTTCAGTCCGTTTTATAAATATAAAAATTCATATTAATTATGAATTAATCAATGAAATTATTCTCTCTTAATGAGCATTTCAAAATAATGAATGTTTTATAGTATCAATTAGACTAAAAGGTTTAATAACATTGCTTTTATCAAATTTATTCTTCTTCTAAAGAAGTCTCTAAT